>VWZF01004475.1:2011269-2142109 GCA_013396755.1 Sclerurus mexicanus | reverse complement strand
TCGCCGGGCACAAGTGCCTCGGTCCCGGCCGGACCCGGCCCCGCCGCCCCCTCCCTACCCCGGTCCCGGTGCCGGCTCCGCTCCGCTCGGCTCTCCAGAGGCGCTCCGGCTCAGCGCGATGCTCCGCCGCCCGCCGCTCCCACCGCTCCCGCCCGCCCGGCGCCGCCCGCCCTCCCTCTGCTTTCCCTCCCTCCGCCTTCCCTCCCCGCCCGCCGCCCCCGGCCCGGCTCCGTCCCGGGGCCGTGTCGCTGTCCCCACGAGGACCGTGCGTCACACGCCCCTCGCACCTGCCCGCGCTGCCGCCGTGCCCGGCCGGGCGCTGTCCCGCGGAGATGGAGCCCCTGCGCTCGGGCTGCCCCGCCGCGGAGCGCTGCAGACAGCGCGGAGCCTCCGCCCCTGCTGTGCCGCGGGACAGAGGTGTCTCCGGCAAGGAAAGCCAGGCTGCCGTGTCACATCACGGCGACAGGGCCACCACAGCCAGGCAGGGCGAGTTCGTGCCCGTGATGCTGCAGTCACAGCAGTAGCAACTCATGGGGCAGCCAAGGGGCCACATCTGTCCCCAGCCGCAGCTTCGTCTGTTCTTCACTTTCTACGTGCTTCTTCCCAACTACTCTCTTCACCAGCACGCAGGGAACGGGGAGCTTCCAGGAATACTGTCAGGGTTGAGCACATCACTAGACACACACCCTTTGCACCTACCAGGTCTCGTTGAGCTAACAGTGTTCCTTGAACCATTCATCCAGTGGAGAAATGCAATGAGAACACATTCAGATGAGGCACTAATGGTACTGTGGATAACACCGGAGATTTAAAAGTTCTTCCTTTCCCATCATATACTCATGCTGTTACAGCTTAAAATTATCTATAACTTTTAAGTCCTTTCATCCATCAATGTCCAGGACTATCAAATAGGCCTGAATGGGATTTTTTTTAAGAATTTTTCTATAAAAATAAGCCAAAATATAAAATCAAGGTCAAATTATAAAACCAAACTGTAAAATATTGCAGAATTTGTCATGGGCAACAATGATGCAGAACTTGCATTTGTTTTCATTGGGACAGAGCCTTGAGTTGTACTATTCCTGGTCCCACAAGACAATTATTTAAAACTTAATATTCTCAAACATATTACAGGTTTTGCTTACCTTCATATCTTGAATACTATGGGTACAGTTCACCTCTTCCTAATTCACCAGTGAGGAAATACAGACCAGATGAATCTATTCTTTCAAACAGCATTTAAAGTGACTTGCACAGACTGTTAAGAGCACCGCGCAATGGCCTTCTTTCTCAAAATGGTTATCAGATTTTGGCATTTTATCATACAATGAGCAAAAATGCTCAATTTGGTCTGATTGAGACCTATAAATACCCATAAGTTCTTTTTTTAAGATGACAATAAAACATAAAAAAATCTCAAAATACATTATTGCCCATTAAAGTTTGGGGGAAAATAGTTTATGTTTCCCTGCCTAGAAATAAATGGAGATGGAGATCTCAAACTACAAACGGCTTGCTCCATACCTTTCTTTCTTAGCCAGATTTCTTCACCCATCCCCCCTGAAAAAGGGGACAATTCTATTTGAGAAGCAGCAATGAAGATGCTGCAATCTGGGAGGCTGAAGCTAAAACACCATTATCAGGTAGATTGAGACAAAGAACAGAAAAACCTCAAGACAGCTGTTTCAGTGTGCTTGTAAAAATGTGGTTAGGGTAAGGAAGGGAAAGCCTGGCTTGTAGAGTGTATCCCGAGTAAAGCAGTGGTCTGCCAAAAGTAGGGAGAGTAGCGTTTCAGTTGCTGCAGAGGTGGAGAAAAAAGGCAAGAAATAGCATTAAGAAAGTAAATCCTTTCTCTTTTCAGACAAGAGGCATCAAAGAGTGCTCCTGCACCTTTACAGTTCGAAGGGCACAAAGTGAGCCATGCAGCAGCATGTTAAGCATCAGCATAAGCGGGACAGATGTGTCTGGAGCTCAGCCTTGTACATATTTTTGTGCCTCTGATACAAAAATAACTGAAATAATGGCTTCTCTAGAATGGGGTGATTTTGTAGGTTATGGCTAATTAGCATGGTGATTTCAGAAAGCGTTGGAGGGGTGAAGACCTCCAATGACACCAGCAGAACTAAGTTTTTCATACTGATCAATGGTCAGCTCCTTTCATTTCCTATTACTAAAGAATACAGGAGTGACCAATATTGTTCCATCACAGCCTCTGTTGCATGTCCTGGCTGGGGAGCCACTGCTTTCTCAGGGGTGGAACAGTCTTTTCACAGGTCACACACCTGAGCAGGAGCTGTGGGAAGGGAGAGGAGGCATCAGGGCAGTGGCTCTTCCTCTCACGAAGTTTGCCAATCAGCCATTATGGAGCTGGGTTTGATTGAGCTCCTGACATGGCTGAAAACAAAAGCTGCAGGTGCAGCAGTGACGTAGGAGCATTTCTTAGAGGCTGACGCTCTGGCTGTTCAAAGGCTGCAAAAGACTGAAGAACTGAGGTGGTTCCATTGGTTTAACTCACTGACTTCAGGACTTCTTAAGGTGTTGGGAGCTTCTGTTTGTTGCAAAACCCTGGGCTCCTGGATACTCCAAGAATCAGGAAAATAAATACTCTTTTTTTGCCACAAGTTTCAACTTGAATGAAGGAATCAGCAATCCCTGCTCACATTCAATGGGTTTAAATTCAGCAGCAATAGTTTAACATATATAGAGATAAAAAGATACAGAGGTAAAAAGACATCTCATGTGCTGTGGCAATTGTAATCCACCCATTGTTTACCAAACTCCAAACAGTGGGAGGAAAAGATAAAAAATACTTCTGGATGAGGAAGCATGTTACTGGTTGGTAAATGAAGTGTACAGTAATCAAATCCTCAAAGCCTCCTGTTGCTAATCCAGAAGCCTATTCAAGTGCTGCACTGATTTTTCACTAAAGACCAGCTTCAAACAACCTTGCTGTAAATGAACAGGTAGCAATTTCAGTAGCAACATCAAAGCTGATAGAATGCAAATAAAAACAGTATCTTGGCCTCTTTTTTCATCTACTTTTAAATTTCTTGTGCAGCCTTCAGTGACAGTTACTATATAGTTCTATTATATTCACAGTTCTTGCTGCAAAACATTGGAAACCTTTTCTTTTTTGTACATAACAACAGTAAGTGTCATCTTTCTGTTTAGTGAAATAGCAGTGATATAAAACTCTTTATATTTAGGAGACAAAAGTAATAAATCAAAATAACTATAGGTAGAAATGATTAATATAGGATCAGATTTGGGGCACCTCAGTCAAATAAAACTGTCAGTGAAAATCCTTCAGTTAAATGCCACATTATTCAGCCCATAATTATTTGAGACAAAAAAAGATTTCTGAGGTCACAGACATTAACAGTGAGTCCTACAGCACCCATTCCCATGAAGGGTTAGAGTTACTGTCTTCCATTTCTTCAAAATTAGCAGTGCTTCAGGACTTCCTTCTCTTCTGGAATTTGTGTTATTCCTGGAACCCTCAAGGAACGACGTCTATCAAAGATCCAACTATACAAGATAAATGAGCTATTCAAATGAAAAAGCAGATATCCAGGTGCAGGTATGAAAGGAGATTTAGAGTAGGTGGGATTTACATCAGACAAAATTGTACATTTTTTGATGCATACGTGCCATTCTAAATATTATATGGCTGACCAAAAAAAAAAAAAAAAAAGAATGCAAATGATGAGTTTCATGAGGTCAATAACCAATGCTGAGAGGCTGGGCAGAGGCTTGCTCTCTTCTGAAGCTAGCAGTAGGCAGACAGCAGAAACATGGAAATGAAAAATTATAGTCTTGGAAAGTCTGAGTCACTCTTTAAGCGTTACAACTTCTTGTATTTTTAGTAGTGTTATTTAGTATTCTCATTACGAAAAGAGGAATTATTTCCATGTCTTTTTTGAGGTTGTTAACTTGGTTTTGCAGCAGATTTTCAAAGAGACTGTGATTCTAAATCACGTAGAAGTGAAGGATAATTTGCAATATCATTTCTTTAAATAGTTAAGACTGATAAGGGCTAATTTTGCTTTACAAATTAATACACTTCATGTGTGGAAAATGTAGTCAGAAAATTAGGTCAGTAATGTGGAAGGTGATGACGTACATAGTAAAATGGCAGTAAGTGCATAATAAAGGATGTCACAAATTCTTAAGCTTTTGAAGGCTCATATAAGTTTAGCAAATAAAGCTTGCTTAAAAGCATCATGTGACCGTTGTGTCCCCTCAAGGTTATGGCTTGATAGTGTTAAGACAAAACAGTAAGTTTCTGCCCAAGCTGGGAAATATATTTTGTAAGAACACATGCACTAGCATATTGATGTGGAGTTAGGCAATGTAGGCACTTGAAGAAAGTAATGGAAGTTGCAATATGTCTCCTTAAAGATCTGGTCTCAGGATCATGGGTTTGCTTGATTCTTGAGGAGGATGGATAAAATACTTGCTGTATCCTGTCATATTCAAAATATACATATTAAAATATGTTGAAACACTTCGCATTAAAAAAAGTGTGGTTCAGCAGAATGCAGACAACTCATCCATGGCTTTGTCATTCCAATAACCACCACTCTGACCTTCATACCTCACCATGAAGTAGTTCATTAAATGGTCACAAATTGTGTCATGAGTTGCCTCAATTGGGACACTGGCCAATGCAGTTAAAGGAGGAAATTCCTAGGTAGTTAAATATAAATTAATGGTGTTTTGCAACAAGCCAGAGATCAGTTCAGGAGGTTAAAAACACTCACATGCCAGTAGGCATTCACTATCAGAGTGAAATAAAACCAAGAAAGGTCATCAGGAAGCATAACAACAAATATGCATCCTACTGCTGAGATCTCCACCTGCTGATATCTAAAAAGGGACTGTTTGGTCTTACTGGAAGTACAGCTGTGGATAATGGTCTTTTATTTTTGAAATATCCCTGTTAGCAAGGAAGTTAATTCTTTGTTTCTTGATAATAAGACACGGCTCCTAGAAAATTGCTGTAGAAAAAAACAAAGAGGAAATATTCTCAAGTTCCCTGGTGAAGCTGGGGGGGAGGGGGCGGGGTGGCACAAGGGTTTGCTAGAATTTGCGGCATTCATATGTGCATTGTAGTTCTTTTCGCTAGAGAGAGCAAAGAGATTTTCTGTTTTAACTGATCTCTTCTCTGTGATGACTAATGACAGAACCTGAGGGAATGGCCTGAAGTTGTGTCAGGGGAGGTTTAGGTTGGATGTTAGAAAAAGGTTCTTCACCCAGAGGGTGGTTGGGCACTGGAACAGGCTCCCCAGGGCAGTGGTCACAGCACCAAGCCTGGCAGAGTTCCAGAAGCATTTGGACAATGCTCTCCGGCACATGGTGTGACTCTTGGGGATGGTCCTGTGCAGGCCCAGGAGTTGGGCTCGGTGATCCTTGTGGATCCCTTCCAACTCAGCATATTCTGTCATTCTGTGATCTTGTTCTCACAAGAAGAATCCAAGTGCATTCAGAGGCATTCCTTTAACCAAGGAATTTGGTCATCAAATGGCTGATGGTACTATTGCCAGCAAACAAACAGATTGTTTCTGAGATACCAGCAGACCTGCAAAGCAATTCCTTGATAGGCAGACCAAAATCATCAGCTAAACTGCTGAAGCAGCTGAATTTGGCTGAGTCATCCTGGACTGCTAGCAGAGGAGGAGAGAGCTCAAGCATCCATTGTCCAGCTATCAGAGATACAGACAAAACTTCCAAGTGGAAAAAAATTACTAAACCCAGAAGTTTCCAGTCTAAGCCAGAATATTTGCAATATGCCAGGATACGCAATACAACAACACATTTGATTCTTTACTGTCTTATTCACATTGCTCTGAGCAACATTTGCATAAACATAAAAATTAAGGTGCTGCCTATTGGTCAAATGATTCAGTAATGGATGATGCCACCCAATCCTAAATATAAAAAGTGGCTATTGAAACCTTTTATTACATCAGTTTATTGATATGCATTTATTTCTACTTCGAGATACACTTTCATCTTAATCACATACTGTTATTCTATCTGATTGCTTCAAACAGTGACTAACTATAGCAGAAAGAGCTGGAGGACAACAATTCCCCTTTCTTCTTCATTTGTAAACCTTGTGTATATGTGGTACTTTATTGATAACTGTTTTTCCTACTCTGTCACCACAAGGCATACATGGAAGGTGTTAGGAACCTTCTGTGTGTAGTTTGGTTCTTTCTGATGTGCAGTTTTATGCATTACTTTGTGCAAGTATACCCCTTAGAAATGAGGGAAGAGAAATAGAATAATAGCAATGTGATTATATGGCAGATGTGTCACTGAGGGTGTTCTTCCTATGAACCAAACAATTTGAAATTCCCTTCAAGAATTTATAGGAAGTTTCATGTACCAGTTTTGATCCATTTGTCTGACTAATGAAAAGCAGATTAAACATTTTTGTAACATAGTTTTTAAAGTTCCATGTGATATTTCAGAATGAGGGGTTGGCTCCTTTGTGATTATATAAGGTATCCATTTTTTGTGCTACCATAGACCCAAATTTTTGAATGGACAGAGGAAAACTATATCATCATTACTGACTGAATCTTGCCTGTTCAGGCTGGGGCAATCTGTAGTGAGTGGGCTTAATCAAGAGTGGAAATACAGTTCTACACATAACAGTATAATTTTCTTTCATTTTAAATATATGGGACAAAATGTTCTCTTTTATGACTCACCTCTTTAATATTTGAACACATAAGAACAAAATACCTAAAAAATGATACTAAATGCTGAGCCATATTTATTCCTTTTCTTCCATTCTCTGGAATGGAGACACTGAAAAGCCAAGTCAGAATAAATCTTTCATCAAGTATTCTTTTCAATCATTCTGCTCAGGTCAAATCAAATAAAGAAATCATTTCCTTCAAATTGTCCTAACCTATAATATTAATACTATGTGACATAATGGGCAAAATAAGTCCATTATATGGATAAAACTCATTAGGGGTATGCTTGCTGTATGCTTCCAAGTTATGTGGTATTATTTATTTGGTTTCTTTACTGGTAACACATTTAAGGATTTAATATGTGATAGTTTGATAGATTAAACACTTCTAAAGACAGTTTTGAAACTAAAGGGTTGTATTGTTCTGTTGGTTGCAAACCGAATTCCCACAAGTTCTTTAAAGAAATAATTTATTTAAAATCCATGACCCATAGCTCACTGAGTTCATTACCAGTTCTAGTAGTCATGCCATATTAAAAAAATCTTATTTTCTCAATACTTCAGGAAATAGTTAAAGAATTAAAACACCAATCAATAAATACACTAGCTACAACTGGCTGGTTTAAAGAGACATTCTTCAGTTCTCATTTTGATCTTGTGATTCTGAATGCCTTTGTTTGGGAGGTGTGGTCTGTGTATTACTTTTAATTGTGGCTCAAAAGAATGGTGAACTGCTGTTAAATGAAACAACTTTTAATTTCAATAATATGGTAGAGGGTGATGTTACTGGTGAAAGTAACTCATCAAATTTCCTATTAGTCCAGAAGACTTCTAATTCAGGAGCTAATTAAGAACAGGGGTAAATTACATTTAAAATACTCCTTTATCATTTTACACAGTTTTTTCCAAGAGGGAATTCTAAACCATTTTTATAGCCTGTTAACTTGGCTGAAGGGTGCAAGGAAAACCTAACAATTTTTTGCGAGGAGGGTTCAGTTCCTGCAACACTTTCACTGAGGTTTTAGCAGCTTCACCTGCAGAGACACATCTGAAGGTCTCACAAGGCCCATACAGCTCCTCGGGAGCTGTGATTATGCCCACACCTACCTGCATGTGAAGTGGTTTACTTTTTGCAGCCTGTGTAATGCTCCTTCTGAAGTTCCTTATTCATGGCTACTGCAGAGAAGCTGAAGGGCTTTGAGATGCAGATAACAGGAAAAAGCTTGTCAGCATTATGATGTTCTCATTTCACAGCCAGGGCATAGTCAGGGTGGTTCAGTCACAGGACTGACTCTGCTCCTGAAGTGTTTATAACCTACATAAATAAATAGACAGAAGAGGTTGAAGCAATCTTCTCCCCAGAAAACATAAAAAGCACCTCTTGTCGAGTGTCATCTTCCAATGTGCCATGCAGGGCCCCAACAGGCATTCCTTTCAGGAAATTAAGATGAAAGATGATGCTTTCAGTTTCAGGTGCATCTATTCCAAGAATAAAAAGACATTTGAAACTGATAAAGAAATTATAAATGTGATCTGTTGTGTCCTGTGAGTAGATACTGATGGGATAATCAAAGCTGTGACCAAGTGAAAATCAATGCTGCTGTTCACAAATTGTACATGCTTTTCCAGAGTCCGGTTCTGTTATAAAATCACAGCCAGGTTAATATTAGTTGGTCCTGATTATCAAAAGTATCAGGCAACAGACCACAGCTGCATTTAAGAGCACAAACAAAAGTATCTTTTTAGCATAGTGCCTTTCTGCATTTGCAAATGTGAAGGGGGACTAACTGATGGATTTCTGTGGGTTAATAATTTTATCAGTTATTGTAAAAGCTTTCTAATCTTTTACAAGAACATGTAGTGGCTGGACAAGGGGGAATAGATTCAGACTCAAAGAGAGTAAGTTTAAATTAGATATTAGGAGGAAGTTCTTTTCTGTGAGAATGGTGAGGTAGTGGAACAGGTTGCCCAGAGAAGTTGTGGATGCCCTATCCCTAGAAGTTCAAGGTCAGGCTGAAAAATTCCTATAAAGTCAGTGAAAATTATGGAAAATATTAACTTGGAATCAATCACCATTGTAACCTTTAAATTTTTATAACATTAGCTATATTATTTTATGCTTTTTCTTCCAAAATTCAAATTTAACAAATATTTGGAATGGTGGAAGAATTATTTATATTTTAATAATGAGAAGAAAGATTCTATCAAAGTAATTATTGCTCACCTGTTTAACAGTGCACAACACAGCTTTCTGTGCCTGCTTGGCGAAACTGTATTTTCTGCAAATTTTAGTCAAAGAGACTCCAACAACTTTACTTTCCTTAAGAAAAGAGAAGATGTGAACGACTCCAAAATAAGACTTTTTAACTGGTGTAAGTTTTTACCAAGATAATTTCACTGAACTATGAGGTAGTATTTTGCACATTTTTATCAAAGATGTTAGCATAGTCCCTTCAATTACAAACTAACTCAGTGAACTCAGGATGTTGTTACTTAATGTTGGCCATGTAGTGGCATATTCCAAACCCTTTTGCTCTGTTTTAATAGTGAAAAATGCTGGTCACTACAAATGATGATATCTTCCAGAGGAGCTTCTAATTGTCAATGAAATTTGCCAAAAAAAGAAGAGGAAGCATTTCTTTATCAACAGATCAAACCCTGGAACAAGCTTCCTAGAGCAGTGGTTGATAATCGAAGCCTGTCAGGATATAAGAGTCATTTGGACAACATCCTTAATAACATGCCTGAACTTGGTCAGTCCTGGACTGGTCAGGCAGTTGGACTGGATGGTCATTTTAGCTCCCTTCCAACTGAAACATTCTATTCCATTCTGTTCTATTCTATTGAAATATTCTTTTCTATCCTATCCTATTCTAGTACTTACTGGTAAGTAGGAAGGTTCATTTTGGTTTTCTGGTGTTTTTTCCTCTGATTCTCTTATCATTTTTCATATTTCAAAGTAAAAATACTTCAGTGTTATTCTTTAGGTATATAATCAAATACAAATCCAAAGTCCATTAAAAGCAGTAGGAAGATTTCAAGTAACATCAGGAGGCTTTGGGCTACAAACAAAGCAAATGTCAGCTGATTAGCAGAAAAAGCAGCCCCAGAATAGCCAGCAATTACATTTCAGATAAACAGTTCTCTCCCTGAGCCATGGCACCGCAGCTAGGCATTGATAGGGATGCAGAAATATGTAATTGTTGCAGATAAATAGTAAAAAGTTAGCCTTATCGTCTAAAAGTGAGGAGAAATATTTTTTTATTATACACCAAAGTAAACTAAATGAGATTAGAATAAGGCAACAGCATAGGCAAGCAGATCTAATTTTAGAAAAAAGCTTCATGTTTTCACAATATTATTTTTTTCCTATAATCACTACTACCTTAAAGCAAAGCAAGAACTTCAGACTCAACAACAAACCACAACCAGAAGCGGGAACTCCAGCCTCAAGGTTTTCAGCTAAGTGAAAGTGTTTGAGTTTCCTGGCAGAGGATAATTTTTTGATGAAGAAATAAATTCACTTTAATGAAAAGAAAGAGCACTCATTTATGATGTGGAGAGGTCTCTCTGTGGAGAGATTTAATTAAGAATAATCTGATTTCTTTTTATAAGTAACTTTCACAGTGCTGGCTTACCTCAAGTAATATCTCTGCTAAAGAAAACTGGTAAACAAGTTTATATCCTTAATTAGAATATATCAGTGTGATAGGCAGCCGTGTAACTATTCAGCTGTTACTAAATTAATACAATCTGTATTGATACAGCCTTAGGCCATGCAGAAAAATTACCTATGAAATTTCAGTAAGCCAGTTGCTCCTGATAAACAGTAGGACTTGATAAGCAGTGGGCTAATGAAAGATAACGATATTTCCAGGAACAGCATTAGTGGAGTTTCACTGGAGAGAAGACAGAAGAACAAGATGTTTGGACTAGACCATCAAAGCCTGGGAGCATATTATGGAGGAAGAGGGCAAAGGAGAATTCTAATCTAGTACATGATAACATGCTGATTTTCTTTGGCTTTGTTTTCTGAAGGGCAGAGGGTTGAATTTGTAGGATGAAGAAAGTGTTCAGATTTACTAATGAACTTCTGCATGACCAGACTGACCAAGCAAATTTCAGATGCAAGGATTTAGGTTTCAGAAGGGCCCATGTGCCTCTAAAGGTACAGGAGCAGAGGAAGAAACATCTGTGAGTCCCAGTTTTGCAACCACACTCTCCAGGTACTGGTGCTTGATGAGAAAGTTTGGCTTCACATCCTGAAAACAGAAAGTGTCATGAAGGTTCTTAGAGGCCAGCCACATGTGTTTGTATACACATATTACACCACAAGCACTGAAGGAGAAGGCTGACTTCTGAGTTTTAAAGAATTAATAACTCTTCAACAGCTTGTGGGTTGATGAGTAACACTACAGGTTGTAAAAACATGAGGATTTTTTTTTTCTTTAATTAGTAGCAAACAATTAATAGCATTTTAACATTCTGATTGCCTGGGGTTATAGCTAGTTAATATTAAACCCAGAAATGACGTATCAGACTTATACTTTCTAGCTTGGGAAACTGGAGTAGACAGAGCTGTTCACTTAGAAATAAAATAGTGAAACATTTTACTTCCAAAAGTAAAATGGGGGGCGGGGGGGGGAAGGTACAAAATTAATCCTTAATACTAGCACTGTGTAGCACTGCAGTGACAAGGCATCCACCAAGTAGCCTGATTTGGGCTATAAAAGTGTTCAACACAGATGAGTCTGTAAAGCTGCTGGAGAAGTACCATTTCTGTTGAAGTTTGACTAAGTAATGAACAATCAGGACATTTGTAAGAGAACATTTCATCACATCCAAGTAACAGCTTTGATTCTTCCACCTTGCATTTTAACCTTAATTTTCCAGCATGAGATCAGATTTATTTCCTTCTGAGAGTTACTTAGCCCTTAGGGGGAAAGGGCAAACACCGAGCCCTTGCCGCTTCAGGTCCTACTGCACTGGAGCTGTACTCAAGGAGTAAAAACTGACAGTGAATGTCCATGTTTCATTCTGAACGGCTCCTACCTCTTTGATTTATTTCTCAAGAGGATCAGTCTTTCCAAATTTTTTCTTAGCTTCCACAGCAAATGATGCACTCTCTTCTGCTCCTCTGAACAGCTTCCATTATGTCTGATAAAAGCTGACTGGCAGAGGCATTATTTAGGAAAAATACATTACTGTTTCCTCACATCTAGAAACATTTAGATTCTTCTACCTTGCTACCACAGATGACCACAAGTTTGGAATGAATTAAATAAGGGTAAGGATTAAGGGATGGAAATGGCAAATGTCTGTTTTGAGGAAATACTGAAAATAAATCAAACCTGGCTAAGCAGAAATTAAGAGAGAGATGAAATTGGCTATTTTTTTTTGTGTTAAGTATACTACGTGAAATATTTTTCCTTGACAGCTATACTTTTTAGATGCACTGATTGATCAGAATGAATGAAATAATGTTTCCTTTATTTTTACTGCACCACGAAGTCACTAGTTAATCTGGGACTGTACATTCCATGAAAACATCATACTTTATACAGATCAATGAGCAATAATTCTTTTAAAAATTCCATACCCAAATGAAAAAAATACAAATGGGGAACTTGCAGCTGCATGAAACTGCTGTCTCTTTCATGACACCTTCAGTGTCCAAAGACCAGGAAAAGTTACTGTTTTCAAATCTCAAGTTTCCATGTTTCATTTTGAAAACAATTTTTTCACAATCTGAATGTGAAAACAACATATCCCAGCAAGGCCAGTACCCACAGTAAATGTCTCAGGCACAGAGGCTGTGTCATAAGCAATTTACAGTAGTAAAAATAAATAGGCTTAAGTGACTCAGAGGTTTGTATGAGTCCTGAGCATAGTACCCTTTCTTGCCAGAATCTATTCTTTGGCAAAATTCATTGTGATCTGATATTTTTCATCAGCTATTTACAGTAAGTAATATTTAATGTTTTACTGAAGTTGTCTGTCCTTATGTTTGGTGGCGTACATTAACAACAGAATAAAAAAACTGGAGAGAAGTTGCTGAGGCCATAATTAGTTGTGTATATTCAGAGTCACCTACGGATGAAAGGAGTCAGTATCCATGAGCTGTTAATATCTCCATAAGGTGTATGTTATCTTTTGGGAGAATGTGTAATTCATAGCTGAATCCAAGACAAGAGCTCAAATTCTTGCTAATATATATTTGTCCCATGTGTGTAATGTTGACAGTACCATATCTGCATCAGAAATTGGATTTCTGCCTTCTTTTTCCAGTGGGCCTGAATTTGTCTGAGTAATTTACTCAGGAAGGAATTAAAATTCTAACACAGCCTTAATTTTTCTACAACAAGGCACTGTTAGAGCTGACATTTATATTTCATGCTCCTTGTTTTCTCATATGTCACAAAAAATCCTATCCATATACTGCAAGGATCCTAAGCACTTGAACCACATTCTGGATGTTGTGACTCTCTCAGCAGAGAGCCTGATTAAATTTGGAAAAGAGTAATTCCAACAGGTTTGAGCAGCAGTAATCTACATCTCATCCTATTCCCTCAAATTTTGATTAAATATCATAGAGTGCATGATCTTTGTTGTTCTTTATTGATCATAAAATTAACCTTAATGAGTGGTCACAGCTCAACAGGCTGTAGGTTTTGCTGCCTCAACTGCTTCATCATAACACATGAAAAACTGGTATCAGGACTTTTCATCAATAAACATAAACAGTGCTCACAGACTTCTTCTGAACCTGTACCAGAGGAACTGCAGGTCCTTTGGACCAGAAATTTGGCTGGTTCTGTCCTTTCTGCAGGGAAAGAAGTTACATGCAATGCTGTGCCTTGTCCTCAGACTAATAAGGGTTCAGACAGTTCCCATGGATCATCTGACTCAGCCATTTTTTCTGTATTTAAATGTCCAGATTGCCTCCTTGTGATCACTTTGGACATACTCATTGAGACAGCCTCAGAATAAATACTGTGCTTCCATTTAACAAATTCCTGTACTTGAGTATTTCTTTGGTACAGTTTAGTACTAGAACACACTGTTCATCTTTACCCAATTTATTTTTTTCTTTAAAATTTTCTCCCCAGGATAATAGTAACAATCAAAGATTGAGGCATAAAAGGTTCCCTGATTCCACCTCTATGCTTATTTCAATGGATATTAAATGGTTCTCATCATCACCTGCTACTGAAGTAATCAGTGTTACTACTGGATCTAGAAAGGTTGGTTGAATTTATGGAAATTAAATTATTGCTTTAAAACAATGTGTCTTTTATTGATTGCCCGTCCAAAGGCAAAATGTCTTTTTTTCTTAATGAAACCTCTATAGTTTCTTAGATTATCAGATAAATGGTAAATGAAAGAGCTACTGTAGCCTTTTTTGGAATGTAGTTCATTCTTCCATTAATTTTTCTGTCTCCATAAATGGTACCTAATTCTGCTGAGAGCTGATGAGAGGTTTGTCTTCTGTTAAATTACTTCTGACCAGGAAAATTTCTTTAAAAAAAAAAAAAAAGAGGAATGAATAAAATCTTTAATAACAGTCACAGTGGAGCCTCTTTTCCCATTAAGGTTTAGAGTCCAAAAGAATACCAAACTACTGAGACCGCCTTCCAACTGCCTGTCTCATGGTGTGGATTTCTTGTGAGTTTCTGTGGCAATCACTGATAGATTCCTGATGTATTAATGTAGTTCCTCTAGGAGCGAATAATCTAAACTGACTATTCCATATCTACCTGAAAGATGTGCACCAGAAATTTCTAAAAGATTAGGCATGAGCTAGACCTCACTTTTACTATACCTGAGGAGAATCTCCAATTCCCCATCAGCATCACAGGACCAGGGAAAAGACACAAAATCTCCAAACCAGTCTTACCAGAAAAACTGAAAGCAGTCTCATTTTCTAAAGTGGTCAAGTAGACCAAGACCTGGCTTTCACCATAGTTGACAGCAATAAAGCAGAGAAATCACTGAAACACTTGAAATACAGGTAGTAATTTACCAGCCCATTCTAGGGAAATCAATCATGTCCACTTATCAAAACAGGGTTTGCAATATGTGCCCACATTCTTCCTATTCCAGATTCTGAGAACTCAAATTGTGTGGGAACTCAATGAGCTAAAGAGCACAGGGGAGATCCCTGGTGGGAAGGTACTTTGTTAGCCAACCAAACCTGCAACTTTCCACTTCCAGCCCAACCTGTTTGGAGCCAGTGCTGCTTTACAGGTTTTCCTGCCATACAGGAACCCTTGTATGGGCTGAGATTTCCTGCCACAACTGAAAACAGACTATGAATTACAACATCAGCATCTTGGTTGATAATTAATCTTTGCAATGAGAACCTGTTTTGATCTTGTCAACAATGTAGAGAAAGATCTGATAAAAGAAAAAGGATTGAGACTGGACTTAGTGTTGAGTTTTACTTTTTTCCACCAAAAAAGGCACACCATTTCCAATCAGATATTAGAACTATCACCTTTAAACACAGCAGAACACTCATCTTGACAGATGCAACAGCACTGCAAATTATTGGCAAGATTCATATAAAGCAAGATGATAGATCAAATTGAGAAATAATATTCTGATATGGAGCCTATATTAGTCTTGGAGATTAATGATGCATGTTCAGAGTTTTTATGCTTTGTTGAAGGGCTGAGAGAGAGAAATTGTGCAGGTACCAAAACTGTTGATAAGGAAATAGAGAAAACAGCTGGCTTAGAATAATCACCACTTACCTGCCAGAAGACAAACCAGTGTATTTCTTGGCCCAATATATTATTCTGCCTTTCCAAAAGGATTTTTGAGAACAGCTTTCAGATGTTGTTCCCATGTGATATGTTCTGTTGAAATATAAAAGAAAATAAATTATATGGAGTCAAAAGCCTGGCCAAGAAAAGAAAATCATTGCCAAAGAAAAGAGAAGAGGGAGTGAAGAGAAGAAGAAGTGGATGCATTAATAGCATAGAAGGGAAATGTGTGGTGTTTAATTGAAAAGTTAAAGGTATCAGGAAGTATACAGAATTTATTTTGGGGGAGGGACACGGGGGGCAATAAAGACTATTGTGGGAGCCTTACTACAGCTTCACTCTTCCTTACTCGGGCTCTGTAGCCCTAAAAGTGCTTAGAAGCACCGTATCTCCTTTTCTGAAAGAAGATTTATAATGGAAAGAAAAGTTCCAATGTTGAGTAGAAAGGAATGTGTGCATGTCTAAAAGAAGTTTTATATCTGTATTTTTCTGATAGAAAGTAAACAAACATTTAATGTTCTTTTGGGAAACGAGAATTTCAGACATCTGTTTTATAAAAGACATATTTTAATGACTATGAAATAGCAGGAAAGGCCAAGGTGAAGTACTTCTAACTGTTTCTCTATTCCTAGGTTTTGGCTGCTGAATAATATACACATCTGAACAAGAAAATTTGTAAATTATTTACATGAAGAGTATTACCTTCCATTGTAGTCAATTCATGAACAGTCCTGCATTTGGACACACATATATTGGACGCTGCCACTGGATATCCAGGAAACACATTCACCTGTCTTGTCACATAAGCAGAGTGGCTGAATTACCAGCAATACCAGCTTTGAAGACATATTTAGTCAAAACCATGGCTTTAGCTGCTGTCCCTGGGAACTTTCTGACACTCATTTGAGTCACAGGCTCAAAGTCAAGAATCTTGGATGTCGAAGACAGAACACCCATTGACTTCAGCAGGATTGTACTCAGCCAAATAAATGAATGGCTGTTTAGTCACAGGCAAAACCCAGATCAGTCTGCATGTCTATCACTAGAGCAAAAGCCATGGAAGGAATAATGCTGGCAATATGTAGACCTCGATTTAGTGCAGCTCAGAAAATCTTCATTTAAAAGTGAGCAATAAAGCAGGAATTAATCTGATAATAACTGCAGTATATGACTACCTAGGAAAAAAAGATTGAAGTCAGATTGTCTCTACAGTCACCAAAACCATATCCTGACTTATGTCCAGGAGCTGTTTTTCCTGAAACTAAGGTGAGGAATGCACTGTCACTCTAAAAATTAAGAGCATCACCACAGTGTATTCAAGGTGTTAAACAGTGCTTCAAATCCAGTAAGGATCCATAATAGTCAGCATAAACAGTTTTATTTCACTCAGCTTTAAGGCAGAGGTTTTTTCCATATGTGACTTGAGCAACATCCTTTGCGGACAATAGCAGCTAGGCAACACTTGGCTCTTGCAACAATACAATCTCTGTAAGTTTAAGAACATTGCACAAAAGTTTTTTTTCTTTTTCCTTTTTTTTTTCTTCTAAAGAAAGAACTGGGGAATGAAGGAAGTGAGTAAAATTTTTAACATTGGCAGATTGTTTGCTTTTATGTAAACAGCCTCAGGGGATTTGTTGAGATGCAATATTCAAACAAGCAAATTCTATTTCATAATAAATGAGCTTTTAAATTATTCTGACATATTCAATCACACAAACAAGTTCTTCCCAATTCAGAAAAACATCTCAGAGTTTTTTCAAATCTTTGTCTTTACATCAGCAAATAACCTTACATTTCTCCTCAGATGACTCTTACTTGGTTTTTTTCCTGAATCTTGATCTCATTTTCATTTACATCACCAGCCAATCCTATCACTAGGATTTAGAGATTTACAAACATTTCATGGTAATCTTGATAATGTATTTGTGATGTATTGAATCGAGTCCTAATGAAGGTTTGTTTTAAAGAAATGTAAACAAGAGAGACTTTTGCAATTTCTATTCTAATGCAATTTGGCAGCAGAGACTCCTACAGAGAGGAAATGAGCTGTCCCATGGTTAGTGTACTGGTCTGGAACTCAAAAATTCCTGATTTAGTTTTCTGTTCTGCTGTAGGCTTCCTGGATGACTTTAAATAAATCTTTCTCTGCTTTCTGATCACATGTAAAATAAAATGATACCTGTTTCCTGGTTAACAGATGAAGGAAAATGAAACATAGCTGAAAAGGACTAAATATCAGCCCAGTTGAGCCATTCTTATTCAGATTGTGTATTTGCTCATGCTGTCACTTCATCTCTGTCTGCAGTTTTCATGTATGAACAAACCTTTAACAATCCAGCAAATGCCTTTCTTGTCCTTTTCACTCCAGTAATTTTTTCTTGTCTTTCCTCTATTTTCTATATATTATTGACTGTCTTATCCCCCGCCACGAGTCTGCCTCCATCCCTGAACCAGCAGCCATCACTGACACCTGGGTTTTTTTTTACAAAACCAGGTAACTTTATAGTTTAATAAAGGCAAAATATTAGATGAAATTAAACACTTTAAACTACTCTCATACATTCTACCTGACATAACACACATTTCCCCCTGGATGCTGAAACCAGGGCACTCTTTCAGAGGCAGCCCTGACAGAGTGCTTAGAAATCTTCAGTTCACAATAAAACAGAAACCACAAACGTTTGACTTTAGAGCTATTTCTTTTAGACACTATTAGCCGTATATATGCTATTAGTAAGTATGGAACATTTTAAAATATGAAAAAATCATATAAAGTGTCAACATTGAGAGAAGATGGAAGAAATATCCAGCATAACTTACACTTTCAAAAGCATTCTTTGAGAGAAATCAGAGGAACTTTGATAATTCAAACTATTGAAAACCAGACTGTTGATTTAAAAAAAAAATATTTCTATTGTAACCACTTGTAAGGCTGCTCTTTATAAACTCAGCTACTTTCAGTCTGAGAATACTAGGGAAATAAAACACAGATTCTCCAACACCTCCAACACCTATTTAAAAAAAAAAAAAAGGAACCCCAACCAAACAAAAAAAAAACCCACAAGACAAAACACCAATCCAAAAACTCACGAAAATCCAGATTTGAGAGACACATATTTTTTTCTGTTCTAGACTTTGATCCATGTTCATGTATGACTAGTTTTTGGGGGTGTTTTTAAATTCCTAATCCCAGCTTCAAAGTGTCTGTTAGTTCTGTTAGCCAAGTGTGCATCACAGTCTGTACATATGGTTACTGCCCATCGAGTCCAGAATTCTAGCGGAAACTGATGACTCAGACCAATGGTTAAAACATTTCAATCATAGAATATCAGGCTGGAAGTGATTTGAAGGATCATCTGATCCAACCTTTATTGGCAAAAACACAGTGTAGTCAAGATGGCCCAGCACCCTGTCCAGCTTAATCTTGAACTATCAAACTCTAATTAAAAGTCCTAGCTAATCATTTACATTGATTGCTCTTTAAGCTATTGCCTGTTTTAGACAACAGATACTTATACAAACTACGCAGATAGAAATTTATTCTGTTTCCTGGTTTGTGCACTAACAGTAAAATCATTTACAAAACTAAGAAGTGCATACACAATGAGAGTCATAGATGTGAAACCAAAGCTTGCAGGAGTTTCAGCTCTGAATCCAGATTAGCAAACCCATCAGCACAGGCAGGGCAGGGCATTAGCACAGAGTCCAGCATGGGGGACGGATCAGCCACAAGCAGTACCTGCAAACATTTCTGTGTAATCACCAAGTCAGAATCACTAAGATATCTCATTTCTCTATAGGGTAATATTCTTTTAGCTGACTAGTTTCTCCTTTTTTCCTTTTTACGAAAGCTTTCCCAGAAAGTGCAACTACTGACTTACTCGCTGTTTTCCACAGAATTTAGTTTTGTTTTCTTTCAAGGACATTCCAAGGCCTCCTTGCTGTTAAGAAAACCTCAATGTGATCTGACATGCTGAACTTGAAGACAGACGTAAGTGGATCCAACGGGAAGTCTTCCAAAGTGTAATTGAAACTGTGAAGTTTTTCAGTGTAGCCTTTTCCTGTGACTGCAATGCAAAATAACAGCGGTTGTGTGTATTTAATTCAGCGGTCAACATATCAAAAGACAGCTTGAGATAGCAGAGTGCTTGAAGAGGGGGGGAAAGAAGAGATGGTGAGTGCATTCATAACCAGCACCTAACTGAGCTATTTCCATCTCTCTGATGCCACAGCAGATAAAGCAAATTACAATTATTTAATTTGTGCTTGGACAAAGAAGAATGGATTTTTTTTAATTTCTATTTTCCATCTGAGAGTCAAGCACTTCTGAAATAAATGCACCATAAGGGGCAGAAGAAACCTCAGCCTCTGCTTGGCTCTGCAGGGGAGTCGACATGGGTTTTCCGTCACGTCTGACTCTTTTCTGAAATAAGACACAGCCAAAACTCTCATTCATTTCTCCAAACCATACTTCTGTTGGACAGTTTCTAACAGCATTATTTCCATTCCTATTCTCTATTATTGTAAGATAAGCATGAAAAAGTGTCTGTCTTCCATTCTGTCTCCTTTCTCTCCTTTCTCTACATTTTATTTTACCTCCACTAGAGATGTACCTAATCTGGAAGCCCCAGTTGAAGATGCTGAGGTTTACACTGGCTGGAAGCTGTAACTCTGATGCTGACTTAAAATATGAAGCCCTGGACCAAAAAACCACGGGCTTTTAACAAGTTTAAAACTTGTCATAACGTCCTGATCTAAACCTGCTTGTCACGTTATTTAGTGACAAGTATCGTGAAACAGAGTGTGTGCATCACCTAAAAATAGACTAGGTTCAATATCCAGAACTGACCTTCTAGTTCTATTTCTATACACAATCAAAGGAAACTGTGAATCCCAAAATAATATCAACTTTAAAGAGATTCCAATATGAATTCAGTTTGAATTCAAGTGTGTAAGAAAGAAAGAAAGACAGACAGACACCTAAAACATCCAAATACCTTCTCCTCTGTATCCTGGTTGCTTCTCTGAGCCTGCTTTGATTTTAATCACATTTCATGTTGATTTTCAGTTCAAATAAAGGCATAATCCTACTGAGTTTCTCTGCAGCTGATATTAAAACAGAAACCATGTAAATAATTGATTGTTTTGGTTTGGTTTTTTGGTTGGGTTTTTTTTTGTTTGTTTGTTTTTTTGTTTGTTTTTGTTTTTGTTCAGTAGCCAATAGAAAAAACCCAGAAGTTAGTGGTTATTGTTTTGGGTCTGTCCCAAACTAAAATGTTTCCACATACTCAGCCAATTAAGACAGATCATTTGAGATTAAACAAAACATTTCATTCAAACAGAAATAAATCAGACATACTTAATAATGCCAGCAAGCCAGAGTCAGAAAACAGTCAAGGTAAAAATAACCCTGCATGCGCCTGCCCCTGTGTACCAAAGGTGCTGATCCTGTGGTTGCAGAAGACCTGCAGACAATCCAAGCACCGTTCCCATGCCAGGCCTGGGTACGTAAGGCAGCAGGGCTGGTTTTTGTGGGAATGTGCTGGCTGTGTCCTCTGAACCCTTCTCGAGAAAAAGGAGCCAGCTGTGGCCAACGCTGTTTGCCTGGATCAGTGACAAGTAACATGTTCGGCACAGGGAACTCTTGTCAGCTCCTGCCTATGAACTCTTTTCAGTTTCCTCTCCTCAGCTTTTGAGTTACAGCATTTTGCTCCTTGATCATGTGAAATAGGAAACATCACCTTTTTCTGTTGGAAAATCATCCAAAATATGGGTTGCTTGAGCATTAACACTGCCCTGATCACTCCAAGAAGAAATTTCCCTCTGGGTCTTCATCCCACAGGTAAACCAGAGCAGTAGATTGGGACATCATGAGAATAAATCCTGTTCAGTATATATCCATGGACATTTTTTTTTCTTCTTGTATTGCCTGAATAGTATATTTTGAGAAGTAAATTGGTCATCAATAAAACCAGTTAGTCAAAGATATTAAAGAAAAATTGACATACATCTTTAATTCTGTTAGGGCTTAATGTAGACCACTGCGATGGTCCAGATTTCCTCAGAAGTTACTTAAATTTCTAAATAATTTCATGTGTTTGCTTTTTTTTGAAAAAAATCTGGATGTTCATGTTGAAACTCCTCCTGAAAGAATAAAGTTAAAGGATCTTTAAGCTTTAGGTTAACTATGAGACTGATTCTCTTCCTATACAGCTTTTTCTTAAAAAGAAAAACCTTGAATTTTAACATATAAATTAATTACCACATACCGTCTGTTTTCTTCAACATACTAAAGGACACCATTCTTTACTGGTCACTTCTTTTATGAGAACTTTTGACGGCCAAGTTTTGTCAAACTGTTGAATTTAATAAAAACAAGAGAAATTACATTTTCAAAGTTCGCTTAATGCTTGAAGTGAAATGCAGATGTTTAACTCACCACAAACATCAAAATTTTGTTTATTTAACAAAGAGGTTCAGGAATTCATGTGCCTCCTCTAGAGTCACATTGCACGCTGCCTTCTCAGACTGCTCCCACTCATGTCAAACCATCCTGGCTTGTAAATTTGGCTCAACACTCACTGCACCACTGTAGCTGAGAGGAGAACTGTGAAGCTGCAGGCCTGTGAACAAAACAAGATGGGTCTTCCCAGATGTAGATAGCAGCTGCTTACAAAAGAAAAAAAAAAAAAAAAGAGCAGGGAAGAAGGACCATGAATGAAAGAACCCAAATTTCTGCAATAGGTTAAACAGAATTAATTCATTTTTCCCCTTTTGAAATAAAATTCAGTAGCAATTCAGAGTTGTATGATTAGAATTATCTAATATCAGCATAAGTCAAAAGGCACAAAGAAAAGGTGAGGGTTTTAAAAATCAGGCAAATTTTCCACTACATTTCAGCTATTGAAGTCTTTTTGACTCTTTGCTACTGTAGGTTTTCTCTTAAAACCTTATGTAGGAAAAAGCAAGTCCTACTCACCCTGCTTCCTTTGTAGAAACTGCTTCTGTTTCAGGAGACAAAAGTATGTGAATCACTTATCATGCTGAATTCAGCCTGGAACCTTGAGCTACCAAAAATAAGCACTAAGTCAAAGGAAAATGTTAGTGGGATTTTCATAATTTAAAATAAATTATGGCCCCTGATCACGACAGCCTTCAACTTCCCAAAGTGTTTCTGTAGAGGTGTATCACACTGGTTGAATATCAGGGCACTGGTCTGCTGAAACATCTGAAAAACACTAATAAGGTGATAAGGTAATAAGGTTAATAAGGTGATAACACCACATCACAAGTGTGAAGATCAGTCACCAGGACTGTGTTGCTAATTCATATTCACCCTACAAAGGAGTAACCTCACTCAGCTACAGCAGCGAGTGCCTCTGGAACACTACAAGCTTTTGTGTTTGCTTTGCACATAAGGGAAATGTTGCTTAAGAGTTGTTGAGCAATCTCCTGTAAGGAAATTTGTGATTATGAGAAAACTTTTCCTAAGGGATTTTCTGTTTTGAAAGATGTTATGTACTATGATTTGTGAAGTGTTTGAACTTGAAAATGCTGGGGGTAGGGGTAAAGGCTTCTTTGTTTGAGCGCCTGGTTATTTGAGGATTTGTTGTTTGGGAATTTTTTGGCAGTGTAAGCCCAATAAATAGTTAATTCCCCACTTCCCCCACAAACTCTCTTTGTAGCTTCTGTTTTGTTATCACCTCCCTGACTGCACTGATAATCCAAACCCAACATAAGGTGTACATTAGTACATTGCACAATTTCAGGTCCTTTTGGCATGCCACCAGACAGCAGCTGATTCAGACACAAATGGAGTCACTGGGAACCTTTTCTCTGACCTCACTCTGCTTTGGGAAGGCCTAAGAAGACCATTTCATTAATCTGGTCATTTCCCTTGTGAACGTCACCAGGAAAGTGATATTAAGATCACACACTATAAATAATGACAGGTGCACTGTTAAAGGGTAAGGAAACAAGCCTCAGCCAGTCTTTCTGGTTCTCCTTCCAGTTCCTCATGTTTTGGGAAGCTAAGTCTTTAATGGGGGTCTGGTTGTGTCTTTGTGTCACTATAGAACAAAATCCCATCTGGGAATTGTCCAGCATGAAAATGTTTAAACAAAGAGTTTTCTTCTTGGTCTGACAAGTGCTTCATTGTTTATTCTCTGCATTGTTTTCTTACACTTCTACAAAAACTGAAAAGTACTTTTTACCTCTCAAATTATTTAGATCACTTCCTTTCCAATAGGAAATAGGATCCATAGCATCTTTCCCTTCCAATAACACAGTAGAATTCATAAAATAGTAAATAAACTGTCTCTTGTCTACTTGGTAGAAAAAAAATATTGGACAGCTGCCATCCTTTGGTTACGCTCTAAGATAATTGCTGTCAGTTAGAAACTGTTTTCTAAAACAAACACAGGACTAAAGTATGCTAAAGACATATGTGAGTTTGTGGTAATAAAGGGAATTCCCTAGATAAATACAAATCCAGGAACATTTTCTCTGTCGTCACTGAAGTTTCAGAAGGAACCTTAGTGTACTTATACAAGGATCTATGGCAAGGCCTGCTTAAGGCAACAGAATTTCAGGATGCTTGAAACATTACATTTTAGATTTTTTTTCGTTACAGACTCATCACTATATAACTTGGGGTTCTTGTTTCTGCATTTCACTCTTTGCTTTTTGAAATTATTTCACCACTTCAATGAATATATAGTTGTATTTTCTGAAGTCTTTACCGATGTGTCCTTATGACGTTTGGGATTTAATATCTCCCCAGAGACCTGAACTATCAGAAGTCTTGAATGCTGACTTCTCTGATCCATCCAAATTAAATGGCAACACATGGGCATAGTTAGAGACTAAAGAGAGAGTAAGCACATGCTCCCCATTGGTTTTGCTTTTACGTCAGCTGATGAGCAATTACTAAAACTGCAGACTTTATCACTGGTCCAGCTTTCTCAGGCTGTAAATACATTCACAGCTGTTTCATTTAGAAGACCAGAACACAATGAATGCAGGGAATACAGTTGACAAACAATTTAGCAGCTGAATTTCAGGCAAGCTGAATAGCTCACAAATTATCATGCCAGCTGGAGTGCTTCAGAAAGTGTTTGGGAAGATGTACACAAAACTACTTTTCTTCATTTCACTGAAAAATCAAGATGAGAGCCTCCTACTCCTTGGCAGTCATTTGGTAAACAGCAGAACAGATAAAAAAAAATATTGCAGTGAAGCTGTGGTTTCTTGAGACTCTGTGATAATTCCTCTAGACCACACTATCTGCAGCTGGAATTTCACAGTATAGGGATAGAACATATCTTTTCATGCTCAAGTTGCAGAGTATTTCCCACTTAGACTTTAGCAATATGCAGTCCACCATGCACCCAGCAGGTAGCCCTGATTAACTCAGAAAGATAAGTGTACGTGGTACCTAGACCCTCCATAGTTAGCTAACATAGTAATGACCCCACTTAAATGTAGGCACGTGGGGCCACCTGCCACACCTTTTGCACCCAAAACCAGCAGGACAAGTAAGTGAACGCTATTCAGTGCATAAAACCATTTATGTCATTATGGAGCAGTTCAGAAGAACAGATCAATGCCAAAAGTATTCCAAACCCACCTTTTTTAGTGTTCCTGCAGTATGATGGAGTTACTTTTATTACTGTTATCAAATATTTATGTTAAGTTAGTGCCCAAAGGTACTAACCTAATCATAGTAGAGATGCTTGTGTTTGGTAGTGCATAAACACAGGTTACCTATATCCTGCCAGGCTTACAGCCCATTCGATCATGACATTTTTATTTAATTCACAAAACTATAAAATGCAGTGTTATTAACGAAACCCTTATGTCGCTGGTGGGGAACCTTTTGCACACAGGTCAGAATGACAAACAGTGCTACAATCAATGGCACACAAGCACAAATAAAATGGCTGTATCTGTGGAAAAGTCTCTGGATACCAAAAGGAGCAAAGGTACAGGGAATAACGTGGAGGAATTAGGGTAGTAGGCAAGGGAGTATTTTGCATAGACATAAAAAGTCCTCTCCATTAGTGATTAAGTCTCTTCCATCTATCTGGAAGCTTTCCCAAAACTGACATTTAATTTTGAGCCTCAGAAATTATGTTTCTTTATAGGTAATTACTTTCTCTAGTAATAAGTTTAATAGTAATAAAGTTAAGCACAGGAAAAGATCTTTAAATACTGCAAAAGGTTAGTAATAAAGATACTTTCATGTATGGCTCTAGATACAAAGCACTTCTCTATCCCGGCCTGTGTGAAGATACAGAATTCTCTCAAAGATTGGTGTTGCACAGAAAATGCCAGCATGTCTTTAGGAAAACACAGACTGCAAATATTTGCAATATATGTTACATCATATAATGTGTTAGTTGTACTTACTTGAGTGTATATAAACTCATGTATTTAAAACACATAATCCACCTGACCCATCTGCTGTCTCCACCAAGTATAAATGCAACATGCCCCAGCCAGACCAAGGTGGATGCTGATGACACACAGGCAGGAGAGACCTCCAGATCCAGATGTCCAAGCCCAGCAGTGACACCAGCTGCCTGGAAAATAACTTCTTTGCCCTTTTGAACTGGGCAAAATATGTTGTATAATGATCAAGGATATGAAATAAACATATTTGCAGTGGAGTTTTCAGTGTCATTTCTCAGGATATAATTGTGATTTATGTAGTTGAAAAAAGTTCTACCTGTGAAAGAACAGAATTTTGACACAGCAGCTTGTGACACTACACAGGAATGAACAGTCAACACTCACTGTCAAGCTGCAATATGTTATTGCAGCACATCACATTGAAAAAGCAGAAACCAGACTTGCTATTTATTTCAAACTTAAAGAAGGAGGAGTTGAATTCATCTCAATATGGAATGAAGGCTTTAATGATGATTTTCCTCTTTAATTTCAAGGTTCCAGGAAAGACTTGTATGAATTTTCATGTAAAACAGAAGAAGCCTTTTGATATTCAAGTAGCACTTAATTTGAAGTATTATCTAATTTAAAGTATTACTTAGCCAGCACTGCAGAGATTAAATTTGCTTTAATATAAGCGTGTGTGTGAATTTACCAGACTGTGCTGTGGGTTTCCTCGTAGTGCACACCCACAAGGCTCACTGGCCACAGCGGATGCAAGGGACTATGCCCTCAGCATGGAAATAAGATTGATGTATCTTGAACACTAGAAATTACACAGTTTATCATACAATATTCAGTACTTCAGACTGTTCAAGTGTTGCCTACAACTTCTCCATAGGTCTATAATCAGTCACTGAGCTGACAAAACAGAATGGCTTTGTGGCATGTCTCAGAACACAGCAGACTTAACCACTTTGTTTCAAGTAATCACAGCTGATATTGATGGCATTACTGCTGAGGAAAAGCCACCCAAACACACAGCTGTGGGAAACGCCGAACACAGGATAAAATGGGGAAAACAAAAGAGCGATTTGTAGCTCTCAAATCTTTAATGTGGTCTACAGCCTGATTTGAAATAGTGGCTGCATTCCTCTCCCTTACCCACAGATCCCTGACTGAGATGAGGAAAAATGTGGTTTAGGGCAAAGTATTTGTGTTAGCTACCTGCTGTCCCCTGTTGGGAGCACCTGCCAACTTTTCAGACCTCAGTGCTACAAAAGGGCTGACTGTGGCTCCTGAGCATACTCAGGACTATATAAAACAAATAAAAGCAAAGAGCAACCTACAGATACATGACATTATCCATCTCAGTATCTTCCACATTCATATCAGCTTGACCAAAAGTAAAGATCTAGACACACATGTAGTGCACATATGACAAAGCTTTTTGGTCTTCCTGACAGTGACTGACCTATTATCTGCTTAGGTGGCACATAAACACTAGTTCAGCTCATTCCTCACCTACTTTTCTCTCTCTACATCTAGAATTCACAAGTACCCTTGAAGATTTCAGCTCATTTGTCTACATTTATATCACAGTAAATACAAGTGTGCATCAGTTATATGTATTTTGTGTAAGAAGTTCTCTTGCAAAGGGTATTTGAACCTTTTTCCTGGTAGAAGCTCTCTTCTTAGAGAAAGGAAGTTCAAAGTAAGAGCAAGGTTTGACTCTCTGTAGATTGGGATACTGGAGATGATTTCTTTCAGTCTTACTCTTACCCACTGACATGATACACGTAAGAAGCAGCTTCAGAATCTAAGCCAACCTGCAAAGCGTACACTCAGAGAGGAAAACTGCTCATGTTGGATGGTGGCCAAGAATAAAAAGGAAAATGGAAATTACTTCACCTATGTCCCTCAGAGAACTTAGGTTTTGTGGAAACCTTTCCCTATATGAGATGTCTCCTGAGAGCAAACCACAAGCATCAGCAAAGTTATTTGTGCCATGCTATGAAATCCACTGATATACAATGGTCTAGGAACAAAAAAAAAAAAAAAAACAACCAGGAAAAAGAGCATTATACAAACTTCAGAATTCTTTCTGACCACAAGTGAAACCCCACATTTCTTCCTGGTGACTGTAGTGCTGTGCATATGTACTTTCAGAAATGTGAAAGAAACAACTGTCAAATGTGGTTAACATTGAAACAAACACCTCCAAATACAGCGAATGGGAGGCAAGAGAGCAGACATCAAAACATCTGTAACTGTTGAAAGTTCAGAAAAAAAAAATCAGTTCAGCATCCCCCTGAAATGTATGTCTGGTCTCAGTTAATAGAAAAATGACAGAAAATGGAGCTTAGAAGGACCACAAGCAGCAGTCTAGACCTTCGCTCTGTCCACTGGCTCCATAGTGACTCAGCACAAATAGCTGCTTCCTAGAGATAACCCAGTCATGACCTAATTACTTCTGAGCTTGCTATTTCTAAGATACTTCAAACCAACTTATTGATCTATAAAGAGCAGAATTGCAGTCTATCACCACCAAGGAGTTCTCTTTTTTTTCCAAACCTCCATCTTTTAAAAGTCAACCTTTGGAAACCAGTTATATCAGAAAAAAAATAGGAATGATGCCCCATGAGTGTTAGTGAGCACAGCATGCAGCCCTTTCACAGAGTCAGGGTTGTTCCTAGCATCCACTTGAGTGAACAAGAGGGTTTTTTAAGATAATTGTATAAGCAAACCATACTGACAAATTCAAAATATCACAGAAAATACCACAGTAACCTAAAGGATGCCATTAATATGCCATCACAAGAGAAGGAAGAAAAGGAAGAAATACAACTGCAAAACCAACAACAAAGAAATATGGAAGAAAATTACTGCCAGAGGATGAAACATTTTGTATTAATAGTTCATATTTGTTCCCACTTGTTTCTGAGCAAAGCAAGGTCTTCTGTTCTCTTTTCCAATGGTGCCTGCAGAACCGTGATGCATTTGCCAGAGTCAGGCCCCTTGGAGCTCTTCAGTATCCTGTGTGTGAACACAGTGCAGCAGAAGGCAAAGGGGCATCATGGGGACTGAGCAAGCATCCTGCACTACAGCAAGCCAAGGCCTCTGAGCAGTCCCAGGCTAAGCCTTCACCTCAGACCAAAGGCTGCAGCAGCCTCTGGAGCAGAACACAGACAGTCAGAAACACCATGATTTTGTCCTTATAGCAAAGGATTATCCACATCTTCCGAAAGAACATCTGGCAGTGCTGCTCCCTGTTGCGCACTGTCTCGCAGCACTGGGTAACAGACCTTACTGGTAATGCACCGTGAAAGGGAACCGCTCTGAAAACACGACATGACACAACAACATTTCTCTTAAGTGGTACTGATTGGATGCCAATTATGTATCATTAATATTGTGTTTGGATAGTAAATCGGGCAGACTCAGCTAAAATAACACAGCTTGTTTTACTAAGTCTTCATGTAAATAGAACTATTGTACTGTTCATATTCCATACTTACTGCCTCTCCCTGTGGGCCAGATTCTGCTTTCTCTCTACTCAGTAGAAATGAATTTCATAAGTTTTTCATTAGTTTCACAATGTACATTTCACAACATACAATAGTCACAAATTTCACCTTTCTCCAGCCATTTTCTCAAAAACGTCTCTCATTCTGAGCGAGATACAACCATTTGTTCATCACTTTCCTTGAAGACAGAATAAAAAAGATAGAGATCATATGTCATTTACTTACAGATATACAGAATCCTTCCCCAGCTCCTAAATCTAAATGACACATCAAGGATCCAGAAGGACTAGTGATGCTGTTGTGGTCTGTCAAGGTGCAAATAGAGTCCAAAGTCAGTGCAAGCTGTAGATAATGTGATATACCAACCAACTTTGTAACCAAACAATTAGACATCAATGGAAAACAAAGTTCAAATAAACTTAAATTAGGAAGACACTCACTAGTAACTATTAGCGAACCAAGAAGTTTCTCATACATTCCAAAAAAGTCAACATGCATGGATATCTAATGGCGGTACTGACCACTTACTCCAAATCTTGACTGAGAAATGAGCCAGAAATCTGGCTTTTTGGAGAGGCTGCCTTTATTTACACAGGTCAGTTGGCTGGATCAGCGAACCAGCACAGAATGTATCTTTTGACGTGTGCAGATTTCAGTAAGTAGTACCAACAGACAGTTAAGAACGTGTGCATTATTCTTGCAGAATTCTGAAAAAGACCAAGGAACACAGTGTAAAGAAATCTAACATCAGCTGAGTCCAATCATATTGTTTGCACACTCAATAACCGTGAAGAACTGGCAAGTACAAATATTTAAAAATTCTGTGTTGAGCAGACACAGGAGAAATAAACAAACATTGGAGAAACAGTTTGTGATTGTCTTACAGCCTACAGAGCGTTACTGAACATGCACCCACCTTGTGATTTGGTAAGTGCTCGCTCGTGTGCACGGTTGTGGCAATAGGTAGTTAACTTCTCGCTGCATGGGCACTGCTTTCCAAAGGGAAGGTTTGCCTTAAGGAGTTTGTAAGATGAGGGAAATGCTGGAGAGTGACCACAAAGGACATAGCCAGATCCTTCAGCACAAGCATAAACTCAAAATTGTGAACCAAGTGACCACTCTTGGGGATGAATAGGACTTGGCAAGAGTAATATTTATAGCTGTCACATAAAGTTAGAGCTCAGGCAGACTCTGCTTTATATCAAGAATCGTTTGTCCCATTTTGCCACTGGCAAAAGTTGAAACATAAGCATTGAGTCAGGTTTGCTCAATCTACTCCCAATGGTAAAGGAAAAACTGAAACAATCACTTCAAGTCAAAACAATTTGAGAGGTATATCGGGATGTCTTCAATACACCCTTGGATATACTCTTCAAGCAGAAACGTGGGGATGCATCCTGCATAAATATCATTAGTAAACAGTAGTTGAATCTCCCCAAAAAGAGCCAATACACAAAGTTGATCAGACTCCATTGAGATGCATGCAGAAGAGGAAGAGATGAAGAAAATAAATGTCATATTCTTTAAAATACCCAGTTCTAGATCATCGTGCATCAGTTCAGATTGACCATTACCCAGATGAAAGGTAAAGTTACTTTAGCCCCTATTTCCTTCTGCATGTTTGTCTCAAACACTTCCCCCTTTCCTGACCACCAGATTTCCAGTTATTTCACTTTCAAGCTCCTCCATATAATTAATTTTCAAATAATTTCCTATATCATTATTTTCTTCAGTTCTCTTCACCACTAACCAGCCTTTGATTTCTTTTTCCTTCCCATGCATCACACACAAAAAAGTTATACTATGCCACTTGTAAGACAGTCAACAACTCATATATCAAATGCAACTTAAAAAGGATTTTAAAAAATTCAGTACATATTAGAATTAAACTTTTGGACAAAACAATCTTTTCTGAGAATGTTTTGTATTACAAGTCAGCTCTTTAGGTCTCATTCAAGGGCTTTAAATGTGTGACTGTCTTCAAGTCAAGTTTGTATCAAGCCACAATCTTGCGTCCTACTCAGGTGCACTTTGCTACATTTTTTGTATAGGCAGCAATATTGACACAGGAAGTGTAATGATTCTCAATTTCACTCATGCTGTGTCAGGCAAAGAGACTGTCTTCTGGACAGCTGCTCATGTTCTTAGAACAATTACAACTATTCATAATGAGCAATAATTGATGTATTTCAAACTGTTCTTAGTGCAATGTGGTAGACAGGAAACATTTCCACATTGTTTCAGGGATTCCAGAAAGACACATCTAATTCTGGTTTGCTGCTGGAGATTTCAGCATATCCCATGCTCAGATGTAGTTTTTCTAGCAGAGATGATGAAAAGATTCTATTTTAAAATATTGTATTTCTGCACTTGGTAATCTGCCTCATATTTAAGTAGAATACATGTTTTATACAAAATTTGATCAACATGCTTGTTTGAAGAAGAGTAAATACTCATAGATCTTTTGAAATATTTTCATGGACAATGAAAAAAAATGATTGTTCCAAACTGCAGGATGAAAAATGAGAAAAAACAATGAAGTAAAATAACAGAAAGCTTAAATTTAAATGCATCTAAAAAGAAGTCAAAAGAAACTTTTAGCAGTCATTTATGCCTACTGGATGGCAAAGCATAGGATACATTGGTACATATTACAGAACAAGTTTTTCCTGTAAATACTCACTTGTATGCAAATGGAATTAAATTTGTTTCCTGACACACAATCCTGAGCATCTTCCCAAGCAGAGATAAAAAAAGTCTTCTATCTAAAGTTTCATCAAAAGCTTGCTACATGTATCTCCTGCATGCTGTATCACAAAATTTGTTCTAGGAGCCTACAGAGCACTGGAGAAATCTGTCCTTTAAATATGCATTAATTTTGTCTGATAGAATAATCTTCCTGCCCTGTTTTGTTGTAATGCACAAATGCAACTAGTGAAACACAAGGAGGCTCTTTTCATTAGGAAACATGGAAAAAAACTAGCTGAAAAAATTAGTCAGACAGCATAGTCAAAACCCATATTCAAAGGACAAATAAAATGAAGGAATGGAAGGAATGGAAAAGGTTAAAATGAAGTTAAAATCTAGCAGGAAAATTCAGCATATCCACTTTTAGTACATGTGTTAAATATATATGAAATTCAAATGCATTTTTGAATTTTGTTATTTAACTGTATGTGGGAATTTTTTATTTTTTTTAGAGTGGAAGCATTTGCATTTGTAAATAAAATCCCAGACTCAGCAAAAACATCCATCTGGATCCCATGCTGCACAAAGCTGGATGTTCATCGTTGGGAATGTTTGCACAGAACAGAAGACTCTGCCAGACAGTAACTGTATCTGTGAACTGGCCTTCTCAAATTAGACATTTGCTTCTAATCACAATTGCCAAGCTGTAATAGAAGCAGAAAAATAAGAGCTTTTAAACAATGCAGTACAGTATGGCCATGTAAATTTTTTCTTTTACCTATAGAACCTTGCCTTCAAATCCTCCCAGGTGAGGAAAGGGAACCAGGACACCTCTCCAGGGAAACTCTTTTCTAGCTGCCTCTCAGAATAACCAGTTGGGTCATTTTTCTACCATGCAAGTAATTCTTAAATTCATGCCTTTGATTCTCAAGTGGTAACATTCTCACACAACATTTGGGGTTTTGTTAGCTTTGCATTCTCATGTCCTGAAAAGTTTAGTTAGACCTGAATGACAGAGAAAAAATACAAGAGGAACAAGCTCCACCCATACCCAGCAAGAACAGGATGCAGCAGTGAATGGAGCTCTTTCATGGCCGTGAAGAAAATGAGATCAGTTAAAAGGAAATTATAACTTCCAACTGAGCTACACTTTTTCTTTGCACATCTCTTGCAATGAAAAGAACAAGTGTAGCTTGGGACCTTGGCATTCTGTCACCCTCTAGGAAGTTAAAAAAAAAAGAAAAAGGCACAAAATTACGTAAAAGGAATTCAAATATGAAGTTCAGAACTGAGAAAAGGCATGGCGATATTTCCTCAGAAAGGCATTTGTAGTGGAAGAGAAGCCAGACTGCAGTTCTTGCTTGTGTCATTCACTTCCATAGCTTGTAGTGGCAGAAGGATTCATTCCAGCAGGCACACATCCTAATATATGCAACTTCTCACACTATCCTCACTACAGCCACCTGAGGAATAAGTAACAACTTCCTTGAACATGGAACAATTGTAAATTAACATATAGTAGCCAAGCACAGCAGTAACACAGTAATAACTATCTGTTTCCCCGTCTCAGTTACTGAATTCCTGAGGGCAAACAAAATAGCTTACATCTGATGGAGTTCTGAAGGCTGCATATGAATCAGCCCCTGTCTCTTGAGCATCCTGACTCATCTTCATTGTGAGCAAAACAATGTTATTTATTTATTGCCCCTCACTGTAGCATCTGGGTGCCAGCTTACAATCAGTACGCTGGCAGGCAAACCAGTAGAGCACAGGCTCTAGACTATGTCAGATAGCTGTTACATGTCATTGCTCTTAGCTTTTTTTTTTTCCTTTTTAATTTTTTTTGCTTTGTCTTTTCATTCTGCTGCTGTCACTCTGGCAGTTGCAGTAAGTGGCTGAATTTGTCATTGCTTTCCCATTGTTTGAGATTCTGGATGAAGTCAGTGACTATGCAGAGCTGAGAGGCCAGTCTTGCAGATAAGCAGCAGGCAAGAGGGAAAATGGTATGGGATTTGTTGGTAAATGCTGTCCATGTTTTCAGCTAGCATTTTTATATCATCAAAACCAGTTTCTAGTTTCTTTTGTTTCTAGGTGTATCATTGACATGTATTTTAACGGAAACTGAGCTTTCAGGCAGTGATTTCCAATTCTTTTACCTTTCCCCAGATAATTCCATTCTGCATTAAATCATTCACTTGATTATATGAGTACTTAGTGGGTTTTTTCTAAACAAATCCTTCTACATTTCCTTTGGCAATGCTCCTCTCCTATGTAAACAAAGAAAAACATGAACAGAATGTTTTTCCTACTAAAAAATAGGCAACACACCATACCAGGAATGGATTTCAGGACTTTTCCCCAATTTAACATCTTATTAGTTCTTATTTTTTTGATTTAAGCTTCTCAGCCTTCATATTTCAGGTGAGTTGAGATGTATACTTCAAGGTAGAGATGCCTTTAAAAAACATGCTAAGTATCTGAAAAAAAAAAACCTAAAACCATAAACAGGCAGCAAAGAACCATAGGAATAATAGAATCATTTACATTGGAAAAGACCTTTAAGATCATTGAGTTCAACCTTTACCCCAGTACTGCCACATCCACCACAAAAACATGTCCCAAATGCCACAGCTACATGTCCGGGATGGTCACTAAACCACTTCCTTAGGCAGCCTGTTCTAGTGCTTGACAATCTTTTTGGTGAAGAAATATTTCCTGCTGTCCAGTCTGAACCTCCTCTGGCACAACTGAAGACCATTTCTTCTTGTCCTATCGCTTGTTACTTGGGAGAAGGCACCAACCTCCACTTTGCTGCAGCTCCTTTTGGTAGTTGTAGACAGTGATAAGGTCACTCCCGAGTCTCCTTTTCTCCAGGCTGAGCACCCCCAGCTGCTCCTCATCATACTTGTGCTCCAGACCCTTCCCCAGCTCTGCCGCCCTTCCCTGGACTTGCTCCAGCACCTCAGTGTCTGTCTCATGGTGAGGGCTCAGAACTGAATAGGGATCTGAGCTGTGGCCTCACCAGTGCCCAGTACAGAGGGGCGATCACTGCCCCGGTCCTGCTGGCCACACTATTCCTGATACAGACCAGGATGCTATTGGCCTTCTTGTCCCCCTGGGCACTCTCTGCCTCACGTTCAGCCAGTGTCGACCAGCAATCCCAGGTCCTTTTCTGCTGGGCAGCTCTCTAGCCACTGTGCCCCCAGCCTGCAGCACTGGGGTTATTGTGACCCAAGTGCAGGACCCAATACTTCATCTGGTTGAACCTCATACCATCGGCCTCAGCCTGTCCAGATCCCTCTGCAGAACCTTCCTGCCCTCCAGCAGATTGACACTCCTGCCCACCTTGGAGTGGTCTGCAAACTTATGAGAGTGCCTTTAATGCCCTCATCCTTTACAACATTTCTAACAGTTCTTGCTTTAAGCAACTCTGAAACCATAATCTTGCCAACCTTCAGTAGCTCATATCCTTGAGGTATTTGAATTTTTGAGTGCTCTGTATGAACAGTTATAATTTGTTTCCAGAACTGCTAAATCCTGCTGAGTTGAATGGAAATCTGTAAGTATCACATTCACACATGTCAACAGATACCCTACTTAGTCACACATATGCGCATTTAAAAAACTCAATACACTCCAGACTGGAGGATACTCAAAAAATTTGGACGTAAAGTCATCCAGTCCTTAGGAGAGATGCTGACAACCCACAAATATGAGATCACTGGTAATGGTGTATATGCAAGTAATTATTTCCCATAGAAAATGCAAGAAGTCTTACAGACTATTCTCTGTGATTCTGAAGTCTGGAAATCGAGCAACTATTTAAAACTGTTGAGTAAAACCAAAATTTCAACAACTAAACAAAGAATCCTGTGAGATTCACAGTGTGAATTTTTTGCATTTTTTTCTTTTAACTTTCTTTTCTCCTTACTTACTTGCTTTAAACAGCATGGCCCCCATTCTCATATGTTTTATTACAAAAACCTAAGAGTCAGTGGGTTATTCTAGTTATCTTGATTAAAAGCTTTAAAAGGGCACCCAGAAAAATCACAGCTGGAGGAGCCGTGAAATTCCCGTGGAGAAATGGCAGCAATCTGAAAAGGGACGGCACTGGCAGATAGCTCCATTAAATTTCTCTGTTCCCCCATGAATACATCATTGTTTAATTTCTCCCACAGAGGGAAGTACAGGGCCCTAGATGTAGGACTTATTTGTTTTAACAAGGGCTTCTGTCTGCTTTTAATTACTTTAGCACACAAATTGTACTATCACCTGAATAAAGTGTCACCTATCTGTTGGTCTTAAAGGCAACAGCAGTAGCTGTTTGAAAATAAACTTTTTTGTAACAACCTATCAGGCAAGGACATGAGAAACAGATTTCTCAAGAATACAGTTGGTATATAGTCTCTTCCATCCTTTCATCAACGTGTCTCACGTGAAGGTAAAATACATAGGGCACATCAAATGTATACAACTCCACAAGAACCTTCTGACCTACAATCATTTCACACAGTGAGTTCTCACTTACTTTCAGGCACCAAAGCAAGGGATACCACCATGACCCTAATGCCAGAATTTATTACACAGCCAATTTCTTTGCAGCCTTTAGCTGTGTTTCAATGCCTCCTAACTGAGATGTGTGCCCAATACAAGCCTGGAACAAACAACTAGCCAGAAAGATTTCTGACCACAATTCATGGTCACAATGCAATTCAAAGGTAATCTTGCAGTAAAAGTTTAACCTATTCCTCTTCAGTGGGAGAAAGACTCAATACTCTCCCATTCTAGCCACTAGTAAAATTCAGAAGAAATCTGAACAGATTATGTATTATTTGCTAGAGTGTAATTTTTTCTTCTCTTTAGTTCTCTTTTACTATTTTTACACCGTATTTTGGGTCTAAGAACACCACAGTTCACAGGAAAAAATTATACAAATATGGCAATTTAAATGTGTTCGTTAAGTTACTATAGGTTCAGAGCTCTATCATATTCTATTATATACACAGCAGCAGACAAAAATTGAACACAGTGATTCTGTGTAATCTGCAGACACCAAAAAAAATAGTAGGTCTCTTGAACTAGCAATTCAAAATCTATTTTTCATTCAGTTCCAAGTTCAGGTTAAGGAAACTTCCTATTAGGTACATCACAAAGTAAATTTTATTCTTTATGGAAAAAGAACTTCCTGTACATGTTAAAATATGCCAAACCTCTAGTAACTCATATATCCTGTTCCTGCAGTTTGGAGAAATTTTTCCTTACTGTCATTTATAAATGTGTTTTCAATTCAATTTCAATTTCCTGGTTTCTGGAGTTATTTCTGATACCTAAATTCTTATACCAGTGAAGAGGGGAAAAAAAAAAAAATTAAAAAAAAGCTAACACACCATTACCTGACGGAAGTTAATGAATAGTAAAGGGGAGAATTGCTGTGTGTATAAGTGAACTCAAGCAAAGGCATAGACAGAGACAATATTAAAAAAGCAATTGCCCTCAAGAAGTTAAAGAGAGTTGACAGCTCTTACCAATCTGACATGAATCTTCAAAGAATGCTTTATTGGGCAGTTTCTTGGTGAAAAAAAATCCAAGGGTCAGAGAAGGTAGGGAATTATTCTAATTTGTGAAGATAAACCAACGAGTGGCAAAAAAAGTAATTTTCCAATCAGTTGAAACTTTCTGAAGTATTCTAAGACACAAAGAAGCAGGACAATTGTATTATTTTGCAGAATAACATTTTAATGTTTGGAGTTGATCTCCAATTTTCAGTTTCATTTTCATCTATTTGTAACAGATTCCGTTCCTATTAACTGACAAAAACAAATTCAGAATTTCCATTTTTTAAACGTTAAAAAGGTGACAAGCATCTATATTCCAAACTGTGAATGCCTCTGGATTTTTAATTGCATGTGAATAAATGCAAAAATACCTCATTATCCACAGTTTTGAATAGGGTGTGTGTTTCTGGGACTGCATGTGTGCAGTAAGTGCATAAAGAAATGATCAGAGATAAACAGCTCTGTGGCAGGGTGCTGAATTACTCACTGAAAAAGTGTGATGTAAGCTGGGCTTTATGAGCCACTTGTACCAAGAGCTTGCTCAAAGTACTCCTCCTGCTCAGGCACTGTTTGTACTGAAACATAATTAGTTTGTTATATTGCTCATCTTCTAAACACTGTGTCTGTTGCAGAGTTATGCCCTCTACACTCAGTGTTCTCTGATCTGCTGTGCTCTTGTTCCTTATTACCAAGTCCTGAGCACTCTATTCCATCTGTCAGCACTAAATATTATTTGTGTTATGTAAACCATAAAAGCAGTTCGGTTCTTTCTGCATTCACTGCCTGTATTCACCTTGTGATCCATGGTTTCACTCAAAAGTGAATTCCTACTGAATAGTTACTGGATTGTGCTATAGCACCTATAAATATATATTTAGCTACATACATGCACTACATAAATATATAGCACCTACCTTTCAGGGCATATGGATGGATATTTCAGTATGTAATTTGCAAACATACATTATGATACATTATCTAAGATAAATGCTTCTTTTAAAAATAAAGTAAGGATATTCAAGTGAAAAAATATAAACAGGTTATTTAAATCTTAGTGGACACACAAAAAAATTTAAGCATATGGTGCTGGAAGTGTGTTATCCATAGAATTATAGTATTTTATGAAAAATATCATGTTATTACAGGATGTCACTTTAAATTGTTTAGAAGGTTTAAATCTTTTTTTTTTAATTCACTGAGTATTTTCAAAATTATTATTCTTTGCTTTGTTTTTTATGTGAAAAAGACAAGTTTGACATAGCAACACATTAAAAATTTGATCAATGACTTAGTATGAAAAGGAAAACATGCTTAGGAGTTTGTGCTTGTTCTTTAACACTATGGATTTGAAGATGCCCAATCAACCAAAACAAAACCTCAGCAAACAAAATAGAGTAGTGAGTATAGAAAAAAGTAATACAAGGTCACTTTTCCACTTGATTTATTCAAACCATCTTTAAAAGTCGTTTGACTTTCAGTTAACAAGAGCAGGCAACATATCGTCATTTAGTTGAACAAAAACCAAGCAGATTAACACTGGCAGTACTTGATTGTGAAATCAAGGCATGAAATAGCATTAATCCTTATTAAGTATTCTTGAGGAAGGATAGTGGAAAAACAGTTAGTTTAGAAACACTGAAAATGCTGCCAGAGAGAACACAGACAAAAATTTCAATAGTCCATCATCAACCTTTATATTACAAGGACTGTGTCATCTAGGATGAGTACCTACTGCTAGAAAGAAACAGTAAGTAAAGCTATATATCCCTATAAAAACTGTTCTGCAGCATCTGTTTAGGCACCTGCAAATAAAAGCCAAAAAATCATGAAAAGCTGCTGCAAAGATATTTCCGAGGTTTGCCTGGAGCTGGCTCCTCAGTTACTGAGGTGAATAAGGCAAATAAGAAAGCAATAAAAAAGGTAATGAATGCGTTTAGAAAGCGTATGAAAATTAAAATGATTAATTAAAAACCTGAGGCTTCTCTGTATATTTCCTATTTCAGTCAGAAAAAATTATAATAAAAGGCCCTTCCTCAGAGCTGGTTCTTCAAATTCTGGAACTACCCTGTCACAAGTGAGTACAGCAAACCAGTGCAATGGCCAGAGAATTAGACACAGCCAAGCTGAATATACCTGAGGTACCTGCAAAGAGAGCTGCCTGCAGAGAAGGGTAAATCTACCACTGAGGATCCAGAGGAGGACCTGTACTAGCACTATTCTGTGCCTTCCAGCTCCCAGTACTCTTAGGACCAGTATGGTCTATCTGACAGGATGCCCACAGCATCATACTGCACTGCTGGCCACTCTCAAACCACGAGGACTTCTCCCTTATAACTACCAGCTTACCAAACATTTCAATTTGGACGGACCTTAGGAAGGAATTAAATCCAGACACTAGGCAGAATGAACAGTTACAGACTTCTTGGGTATTCACACTATTCTGCATCCAGGAATTCTCTGCAGGAATAGACAATTTAAACCAGTGTTTCATGAATAACACTGCATACAACAAGGAAAGTAAAAACAAAACTACAAGATGGATAGAAATTCTTTGCTAGTCTAAAAATGCACATGTTCCAGACTGACTGGTTAAAACTTCATTTTCTTATTTTCTGGTGTATCATTAAATGGCAAGACATCGGTTGAAAGAGAGATTCTCATCAGGAGAAGCCACCTTGGATTCATTCTTTTAATCAGTTTTGGACAGAGTGAATTTCTGTAGCATATTCTAACAGCTTTGAGTGCAGCTGGGTAAATGCCAGGATGCTTGCTAATGAAAACTAATTTCATACAATATTCTGTATCATTTCACTTGGAGAAAATATTTTCAATGAAGATATCAACATCTAGAGAATATTTTCAAACACAGCATCAGCAATTGCTTTTCAGTGGTCTGTTACAGGACTGAGTTTTTCTTTCTTGAGTTCATGAGGTACGATCTCTCCTAGCTTTCAGTGCTGGACTAATATGCTAATCTAATCAAGAATTCAGTGAGACATGAAATGAAAGAAGCTACTTTTCTGTTTCCAGAAGGGACTGGGTATGAGACAAAAGCAGATGTAGAAAAAGATTTAGGTGGGACGTACAACAAGAGAATTGATATGCATTTAAAAAAAAAAATGCAGAGGGGTAGATTATACTTGCAAAAAGAGGAAGAATAATTCATCTTCACATTTATTCTTTGCTAACAACGAGGGTAATCAAAGTAATAACTACACATTTTTAGTAGAAACAAAGAATAGGGATTGTGTGCAAAGGGGACAATGTCCTGGAGACTTTTGTATGAGTGACAGCATTAAAAAAAAAATAAAATTGACCAAGCCCGCGGTTGCAAAGCAAACTTCCAAAATGCAAATACTAACATGGACCTGGAGCAATGATTCAGGATCAGTTCCCCATAGCAGCCTCAGCTGAGAAATTGTTTCTTACTGAGCAAAATATACATAAAAGGAGAGGAACAATTCCCTTCGTCTTTGTCTGTCCTGCCTACCATGATGTTAATCCCATAGTGAAATCAAGAGTGAACAGAGCTCATTTTGTTTGTGGCAGGAGAATACCATTTGTTTTATTACTTCAAAGCTGGCCCATGGTCAAAGCAATAGAAATTGCATTGTCCCCACTTCTCATGCATTCACAGTAAAACTAGGACTGGGGATTGGGTGAGATTTGGCCGAGTTCCTCAGATCAAAAAGACATAACTCTTTTAATTCAGTTGACGAATGGTACCTTTCATCACAGTAAAGATTGTGTCTGTATTTGCTTGAAACAATAAGTGAATAACATAGTTTTAATCATGTTTCAAAATGGCAGAAATAAGATGGACTGCTATGAAGATTATGGAAAAAAGACACTGACTGGATCTTCAATCACTATAGTAGAAATGGGCATCACACAGTCATTCCAAAATATTAGTATATAACCCACACAGCAATGAAAGCCATGTAAAATCACAGGAACAAACACTAGATGATACACCAGATAAAAATATTCAAACCATTATATTGACTTCATCACTACTCAGAAAAACATAGAGTAAGCAATTCTAAGAAAGCCAGCTAACTGTCACAACACTGAAGATGTAGCCACAGACACCAATGTGTGCTGGCAACTCTCAGACAAAGCTCTCCAAGAGTAATGAATACATAACCTTGGTACTGACACATGACAAAACATGGGTTACCACATCTCTGCTCTCATTTGGTAAGCCATGCTAATGAGATGAAACTACTTTGTGTACAAAAACCCTTTTTACCTCACACCATTGCTTCACTGGATAGACAGTTCAGATTATCTGTGGTTACACAGCCTGAAAGAGTCACACCATCAGATACTCCTTCCTTTTTGCACATAACAGATCCCGAGTACGCTCCTGGTGCTACTAACACTGCCTCTGCCAACAACCACAAGGGGGACAGCATTTGCAGGGTAAGGAAGGACAGAGGAAAATAACAAACTTGTTTACTGCTCTGTCTCAACAAGGACCTGCTGGCTCTGTTGTGGTTGTGAAAAAAAGAGAATTGCCTGATCCAAGCATGACTTGTCATTATTTTATGCACAAGCTGTGTATGCCAGAATATTGAAGAGGTTTGAAAACCCAAACCAGAAGTACCATCTGATCAGAGCAGATTAGTCCTTCTGGATAACTTATTTCACAACACTTGGTGCAAAGACCACAAAAGATAAGGATTTTACTTGCCACATTTTAGTCATATTAACAAGTCCTTTAAGTAACAGATTAAGCTTCCACCTGCAAATGCTAGTCTGGAAATGGAACAGGTGTAGTTTTACCACTTTACAATGTCTCTGGGAGAAGGATGATAACAGAGACATTTGCTTTGCACAGATGTCACCTCCTGTAACAGAAGGACAATGATGGGATGGTAACCTCTAGGCTAATATATACTCCATGAAGTCCATTAACAGCTAAGCAGTGACCAGCACAGGCATCTTTAGGAGGTGCTGCACTGTTTTCTGGAATGAGCACCAATGTTCACACATAGTTTTATAGTAAATGGAGCCACATATAAACTGTGGAGTGAATTCAAGGACTGAGAACACTGTCCTCAGAGCAACATAAAGCATTCAGCTTTCTAGCACTATCATTCAGCATTTCTCATTCTGAGTGATATGGTTTCGGGTTTACAGCAATAGTGCTGGGTTGATGGTTGCACCTAATGATATTAAAGGTCTCTCCCAGCCTTAATGATTCGATGATTCTGCGATTCTATGATTCCCTCCTCACCTTTGCATTTGACTCTTTTAATCTCTGAACAATTTGCCTGTCTAGGTACAAATCAGATTACATCTCACTTCCCCAGCATTTTCCCATCCCCTATCTGAAGCAAAGTATTAATCTCTTCCTCAAAACCACAAATATTTATTTTAGCCTTCAGAACTTTAGAGAAACATCTTTCCTTGAAGCCTGAAAATTCATGTCATATATTAAAGTGCCCACCTCTCCCAAACAAAGATGAAGTTGTTCTCTGAAAAGAAACGGCACAAAACTGTGCAAATTTCAATACAGAGATTTGAAATTGCAAGATAAGGACACCAGATTAAACTATAAATTACTACAGCCAAGTTGTAAACAGTTTAGAACTACACACAGCAAACCCTAAGTAAGTTGGGGGGGGGAGGGAGGGAGGAGAAAAAAATTAAAGAAAAAAAATGAAAGAAAAAGGAAAAAAAGTAAAACCAAAAACCTAAGTAGCCAAGTCCAGATTAATTTCCCTATTTCTGTAAGCCTAAAAGATCTTTTCAACAACTTTGGTCTGATTTGGAAATAATTTTTTGAAAAGTCCACCTTCTTGCTTCATTAAAGACATTTTGACACAGTTCACACTGATAGCAGTCGTATGACATACTAGGCATTGAAGCCAGCATTAAAGTCTCCAACCAAACTCTCTGTGTTCCCAATACATTATGATGCAAAGTGTTTGAAATGAAATTGTATTGAATAACTGTTGTTTTCCAGTTATCAGCATTTTCATAAGCATATTGTTTGTGTCTGCTGAAACTCCTTCAGTGTAGACCATATACCGTAGCCAGGTAATTCCACATGAAACTCCAATTAGAAAAAAACCAAAATTTAAAAACACTAAAAAATTAAATTCTGACAGACTGAAGACAGAAGCTGCGGGGACTCTGTAGAAAGTTTTCAGCCAGCTGCTTTCTTTCTCAGACCAAGGAAGTTCCAAATCTCCATTTCCTGCTGTCAGTGGATCACTCCTGCCATTATTTCAATGAACATGACTATTGGAAATACTGTGTGCCAGGTTTCCTAAGCACTTCCCGAAGCCTCCTCCTCATTTCTTCCTCAGTTCCTCGCTTTTCTCCACACAGTAGGGGAAGTGCTTTAACTCTTTTGAGCTATGATTCATATTTAAATTATTGCATATTCCAATGACTTTATTTTTCTCTCTTTTCTAAATATAGTGGTCCCCTGAAGTCACAGTCAAAATATACCTCCTTGCCGTTGTAAAGCTCTGGTCTCTTATGGTTTTTCCCAACTTCCTACTACTTCTTCCTTTTGCCATTAAGTTGATTAATGATTCAACAGTTATTTTTGTGGCATTCCATGAATTGCGTCCTCTCATCTTTCTTCTTCAAAATGTTTCATTCTGGTCAAATTTTAGAGATTCTGCATTTTCCCCTGTTGGCCACATTTGATGCCTTGGACAACATTAAAAAATCCTGTATGGAAGGTTTGCCACCGCATGTCTTTCATAGCTTGATCCCCTGTTTTGTATTTTCCTTTTTTTTTTAATTTTTTGCCATCAATTCCTCTGTCCATAGATCTTTCTTATTTCAGACCCTGTTGATTTGAGATCTTGATAAATCATTGAGACTCTTAGCTAGTGTCTTCTCTTCCCTGCTCCTGTGCTGTCCCCATCCCAATTCTGCACTAACAGCAGAATAAAGTTACTAGGTAACATACTAACATGAAGAATATAATTTAAAGTCATTAAAAGGTTTTGGTTGGCTCTCTTCCCAGTTTTTAACAGCAACTCAGTACATTTTAATTATGAAAATAATATATTTCCTGATTTTAAGAGAGTTTCTTGGCTGAAATAAAGCCATAGCCATAAGGATATTAACACAGAATTTTGACTGTGCACAACATTTTGTTATTCACAGAATTGTCACACTATAAGAAACGCATTGGATTAATAATAGAAGAAATTCTAATACCTTCTGTATGGTAACACAGTTGCTAAGTATTTTTGACCACTGTGTATTAAAAATACATTATATTACACATTTTTATTTTTATTTCTAAAGATTATTTTTTCTCTGAACTCTTGGAAAAGTGACTCAGACTACAAAACGAAGACCGGCATCATATTAAGATGAAAGCAGAGAGTTTTCTTAGTTGTATTAGTACTTATGTTACTAGAGTGCTTTGAAATCTCAGTTTTGACAGAGGTCTCCAACTACTTTGATACCAATAAAAAAATCAGGACAGGGAAGAGGATTAAGCCCCCACCCACAAGCACTCCTACTGCAGAATTCCTAGCATGCCTCTGGCAGAAGTTTGACTTTCACAAATTAGCACCTTCTCAGAGGGTGTATGAGGGCAGACCAGCCACAGCCCCCGTCAGGGACCACTCCCAGCACGGCAGTTTGGACGCTGCTGCCCTGTTTAGAGAAGGAAGTCAAAGCAAACACATGACATGGTCTGTGCCAGTCCAGCTGGTCTCAGCGAGCGACCTCATTTTCCTTCTTGGAAAGACGGTCTGTTGCGATAGGTAAGATACACACACGGACCAAGAGACCACTGGGAGAATTTACAACTTAAATACAGAAACCTCAGGATTAATTAAAAATAAGAAGCATAACCCCCCATTTTAATGATCTTCTAATTTCTGGTTCTATGTTTTAATGGCAAAACTGTCTTCGTTCATTTGTTTAGTCTAATATTTTCCATTGCTTGCAACTCTGCCAATGTACAGGATCTTCCAGTTCCTAGGTTTGACTCAGGCCTTTATATTTTCTACCTATATCTAGATGCCTATACACACACATATCTATATATTTGCTGTACATGTAATCATGCCTGATCCTACCAAGCACAAATCAAAAAAATATGGCTTTATCTCATTTGAATGTACCTGTCAGTAATACATTATTTAGCATTTAAAATTTTACAACATTAATGAGGACATCTTAGATAAAAAAAGACAGGGAATACCTAATCAGAAGGTTCAACAACTGCCCTCACATGAAAAGAGCTGTAACTTAAAATGGTTTCTATTAAGTTGAACTAAATTGAAAGAGCAATATCCTATTGTGGAGACTTTGATATACAAGGAATAGATCTGAATTTGCAATCAGCCATTACCTTGTATATCTGCACAAGGAGAAATTCAAATGCTAAGATCTATTTTTGTGAGACATTTTTAAAATACTAACTTGCCTGGTTTTTAATTTACTCTAGGATATATAATTCTTTCGATATGTCCAAGTTACTACCTTTCCCACTTCACAGAATTCCTTTATATGTAGTTTCTTATGGTCACTAAACTTATATCATAGAATTATTTTAATGTGTGGTGATACTTTGAAAATTTTGGTGGTAAAAATAACTGCAATAGAACTGGTGTCCTCTACAGAAGCCATTTTACAGAAGCCATGACGTTTAAGCAACATACATAACAAGGACTATTTAACAAAACTAATCAATAAGTATTTAGCAACACAGGACAATCACACTGAGTATATAATTTTACACTACAATAATACAGAATTATCAAGGTTTCAGATTTAGCAATACTATAAAAAGTGAAAGTTATTTAAAGAATTGATTTTTTGGTTCATTGGCTAAAGCTAAGAGCTAAAAAACCAATTTTTCAGTATTGGGGTGATGAGAAAAGTAAATTTTGAGGCTAATCAAATAATTTAATTCTGTCAAAGTGTTTCTTTTTCTTTTGTTTAAGCCACTATTAACTTTTGAAATTCTTCAAATAGTATGTCGCTTCAAAACCGGTAAATATGGAAACATTTTGACACATCTTAGCTAGGATTCCTTCCCACACACACTCTGAAGAAAACTATTTGTACAGTTCAACTCCAAACCATAAATAACTGTGAATCTTACAAAACTGTAACAATTCCAAGAATCTTGTAAGTTCCTTATAGGGCAGGAAAGTGAAATGGTGACACAGGTTTATTAACAGTGGAGAGTTTCAGGGGGAAAATTCCAAACTGAAGGAAGTAAAGAAATGTCTAAAGCAGTGACCTGTACCCCCACCTCCCACTACCACGTGTTACCTTAACCACTAATCTGTGCTTCTTTGTTACATTAGAGGGTTTTTCCCCCAAAAGTAGTTCATCTTTAAAGAAAAACTAACTTAGAACTTTTTCCAGCACAGCTGTTGGTTCAATTCCTTTTATCGAGGAGAATAACTGAATCTAGACTTATTTTTTTTATTCTTGTTTGTTGCCATACTAAAGGACATTTCCAGTATCAGCAGTAGCAGGATACACTATACATACCCAGAGGAGACAAGTCAGTTACTTAAATAGCCCTTGTGTACTGCTCCTAAATAGCTGGCATCGCACAACAGCACTCTGTTGCAATCCTGCACAATCTTTACATGCAGGATATTTTCAACCCAAGGCTGTTCCTAAGAAAATCTCAAAAATCATGCTCGCTTTTATCAGTTGAGAACTTCACTTATATAGCTAGTTTATCTTGCATGAGGTAATAATGATAACCTTAAATTAAGTCAGAAGCAGGTTAAAGAAAGAAATATCAAACTGTACATGAAATATTGAGAGAATATTTATTACTATAGACTGGAAGTCTAGACAGCAGTAAAGATAGATCAAAATAATACCTCTCTCAAAGAATAACAGTGTGGTCATAAAACCTATGCAACCAAGGAACAAAGGTCTTTGAATGAGTTACAGAATGCAGCTACCAATAAATTTGACAGGAACAACAAAAAAAGAACAAGCTTTCAAATCACTATAACTACTATAAGTAACAAAACAAAGAATTGCAACTATATTCTCAAGCAAAATTGCCACTTAAATCAGTGGAAACTTTCTTTAGTGAAAACTTGAAGTAGAACAACAAATTTAGTATCTCATTTTGAAAAGCTTGTTGAGAAAGCAAGACATTATTTGGCATTTTCAGGGTACCAACAAAATCCTTACACAGAATTGTTTTGAAAGCTTCAAATTACTCGCGCTTTTTTCCTCATTGCACAGTTTTCATAAGGACTTAGGAAAATGAAGGGCAAAATGACTCATTAAGTGAAGATGGAAGAATAAAAGCACGCCTTTTGCTCTCTGGTCTGAATAGTATTTTAAAACCTGAATTAAAATGTTGTTAAGGTAAAGGGCATTCCCTTGAGGCAGATCTTTATAATAAATTTGGCCCTGAAAAAGGGCTGTGGAGTAAATGGAGGGTTTCTCTGGAACCCAGGCTGTTGGAGTGTGAGTGCAGGGCCAGCAGGCAGTCGGTGCTGGGACAGCTCTCCGGCCCCACGCCCACGCCAGTGCCATCCAGTGAGTGTAGTGCAGCATCCACTTTCATACAGACAATTGCCCTGCATGTTGCCTCTCTTTCTCCTTCATGGCTTGAACCTTCCAGAACATCACTAGATCTTCAGACTGCAAAGGACAGGCCAGCACGATAATTTGCTGTTAATAATTTTGTTCCAAATAACAGTTCTTGACACAAAGCAGCCAAATGAAACCCAGATGCCTGACACTGATTTTCTGTTGAATACCCAGGAAAACTAACATAGAAAAAAGTAATTCTGGTATCTTGCTGACCTCTCCATATGTCTTCTGCAAGACTGAACCATTGCCACAAACCTGGGTAAATCCAAAGCTGCAGCTAATAATAAATTCAACCAGTGAAACGAGCTCAATCCCTCTCAATTCTGCATGTATAGATATGAAAAAGGGGATTTATGTTTATGTGCATGTTAAAGAAAAAAAAAAGATAAAATCCTGCAAGAGTAAAACAAAGTGGTTAGGATGCGCAATGCAGGGAATGGCTGCTACTCAGAGCCTAACCTAAATCTGACGAAATTATTTTGTGTAACAAACCTCTCTAAGGCATCATAAAGCCAGGAGTAAGGCACTCCAGTACTTTAATAAGGTACATGAAGTGAAAGTTTCAAGAACAGACACGGCTAAAGAGCATATGAAGATTTCAGTCATCCCTAAGTCTTCAAGGCATTGAATAAAATGTCTCATGAGCAGAACTTGACTCTTGCAGGATCTCAGTGTGATGAAAGGTTCCTCATCTTCTTCAGTAAGTCATTTTTTTAATTGAAGTCTTTCCTACTTTTCCATTAAAAACACCATAAAAAAAAAAAAACCTGGCTAAAGTTTCTGCAAACTGGCTTATCTTCAAGCTATTAAAAGTTGTTCCCTATATGCCTGAGGTTAAATATGTACAAAATATCTGCAGGATTAGGGATTTAGACAACTGCTGAATAGCTACAAAAAAATTTCTAGCACTTAGTGAAAAATCAGCTTTAACAACAAGGTGAAAAAGAACATTCTAGATAATGGCTTGCTTTTTTTAAATAAGAGAAGATATTTTCCATTATCATTTTATGAGGCAATGATCTGATTTTTGAGAGCATGGATTCTTAATCTGCATCATAAAAGCCTCATTGTTACAGCTGAGAATTTGCTTTCACTTCTTTTCCATTTCCATGTTTTTTAAAAAGATTCTTACTTTATCAAAAGGGGCACGGTATAAAATCAAAAATGTTTAGCTTTTAGACCATATTAACAGCAAGTCACTTTTTATCTTTTAATTTTCCCATAGAGATGCAGCTTGATTGCTGCAGAATTTTTCTCCTGGGACATTTCAGAAGTACCAGTGGAAAGAATTACTGAATTCTTCAAGGATTTAATAAATATCTTGTGAATTCAGTTTTTAAATGGTGATCTATCCAAACCATCTGCTCCAGCAGAGACAAATAACATCTTCTCAGCCTAGTTATGAACATTCAAAATTACATTTTAACTCCATTATAATAACCCAATATTGGATCTTTAAAATTCATACTCTCATTCTTATTACTAACCATGAACAACTCTTTCATCAATCCATTACATCAAACGGATACAGCTCACATGTGGAGCCATTTTAATCATGAATGGTTACAAAACAATATACACAGTATCTAAGTCCAGAAGGTAATAAAGGGTATGTTTACCAGTTTAAAAAGACCAAATATCTGATAGCTTTGTATAGATACATACATTACACAAGTTTCATTACAACTAAAACATACTTCTCTAGTCAATGATTAAAAAAAAAAAACCACCAAAAATCCAATAACAAATAAAATAAATCAAAACCAAATAAACGGTAAAATAAATAAATACACAAACAGCACCACCAAAAAAATCTGTCAAGTATCTACCTAGGGCGCTAGATAAAACAATTGAGAGTATTCCTCCAAGCACACCAGCCCAGCACCTCCTGACCTGCAGCAGTGGGATGGGTGAGCATTTATCATCTTTTCCTTGCAAACATACCACAGCTTAAACAACCCACAGATGAACTTCAAAGGCTGATGAAGGCAAATTTAAGCAAAGCCAACTGAATTTGCACAGTAACAGGTGAGAAGCTTTCACACAGTCTCCTTGCCAAGATCCAGTTATTAAATCTCCATCTGGCTGTTTTATACCATGGCAGATGCTGCTAAGCAATTGCTTTTTGTAGTTCCCCTTTACAAACTTAGACCAAAAAGCTGTAAGTACAGCAGATATAACTTATATATTCTATTTTCCCAGTGCAAGTCTGCAGTTAAACATTTAGTTCAGATTAACCTTTTCCAGTCCTTTTGCAGTTTAGTTTAGCACCCCTACATTATTATAGAATCAGATAGTCTATACACACTTAGCCCAAAATAAGAAAATGAATGAATAATAACTGAATACATTAACATAGTAAAAGTTTTTAAGGAGGACAATAACAAACTTGTGAGGCAGTGATAATGGTGAGAATAGCAAAACCAGCAACTGCTTGAAGATACCAACCTACCAACTCTTTCTGAGAACTGAAAAGTGCAATTACATTTGTAGGAAACAGAGTTGTTTGAGCATCAATCCCCTTTTCCTACCTGTTTGCAATGCCAGAAACAGTTTTATTGGAGATGAAGGAATAGGAAGAGTAAGGGACAAACTAAGAAGAAAGTAGGTAAAATTCAGTGCACTTTTAATACAAATAACATAGCCACAGCCACAGGCTGAACAGCTCTTAGTAAACAATGAGCAGTGAACAAGTATATGATAAACAATTACAGTAGTAAAAGTAGAATACAGCAGAAAAGTAGGCAATGTGTTTCTCCACACAACAGCTTTGTTGCTGGAAAGAAACAAGTGCTTCAGAAGAGCATTTCCCCTCAATGGAGTTGAATACAAACTTCCAGAATACATGGATCACAGCTGCAGGCCTGATCCAGTCAGAACTATGAAATTAATCATTGCAGTAATAACTATCATAATCTCCTTTACAGAGTTAAGTTCCAAAAATTGGGGTTTGATAATATTTTAAATAATGTTATTTTAAAAATGTCTGATTCATTTTTACTAATCATAGACTAGCTTTCTCCTTACTCAGCCATACAGTCAAGAATCATGTTTCCCAATCTCTCAATTATTTCATAAATAAAAATTAATCCCTTAAACTCTCATTGATAGCAGTTGTGCCTCTGACATCCTGCTGCCCACCCCAGCATTGTGGGGCTCTCACCATTTCACACTCAGTATTTGGGATACCCAAACTGTCTTTCTGTGGCTACAGCTGTGTAGGAAGGCAGGGGAGGAATGGCTTGATGTGCACAGAGAACGTCCCTCAACACAGGGACACAGACATCAAAACAGCGCCCATCCAAGCCCAGGAAATAGATGAGGGAATCAAAGCAGGTCTAACCATAGCTATTATGTGCTTTTGCAGCCCTTTCTGAGTTCAAGAAGCATTTGGACTATGCTCTCAGGCACATGGTGTTATTCTTGGGGTGCCCCGTGCAGGATCAGGAGTTGGAATTGATGATCCTGATGAGTCCCTTCCAACTCAGCATGTCCTATGATTTTATGATTTCTTTATCAAAGAATCAAGTATATAGAAATTTAAAATACAGTCAAAAATAAGGATATACTTCACTGCATTAAGTTTGTAATTCATAAAACAAGACTTTACACCACTGTTCCCCAAGTTACTTGTCAAAGCTCCTACCACAATCATGGAAAGAATTAGATTCATCAGAGTGGATCCAAAACAACCAGCAAACTATGAAACTGGCTTCTTGTGTAGCCAGGGTGAGTTCCAGGAAAGAGCCTTCAGAAAACCTCCCCACACATGGGTTGCATAATAAAATCCATTCAAAGGAAAGGAATTCCTAGTAACTGATGGTATAAAGACTCAGACCTTTGGAAAACAGCATAAGGAGAGGCAGATGGATCCATCTCCTTTCAGAACGCCCTTATGTCTCCTCCAATACTGTCACTGAGGGCAAGGCACAACCAGGAGGGCTGTGTCAGGACTCTGTGCAGGCCGTAACCATGAAAGAATAAGTTGTGTTGAGAAAGCAGAGACTGTCACAAACCAAGAAGGACAAGAAGAACAGGAGGTGCAGCAGGTGAAGGCAGAGATGACTGCTGCTCTGAGGAGAGCAGCATATGAAGTGCATACTCCTTTTACACAGACTCAGTCTTCTGTCAGACACCAGCTTTTGTAAATTCTTCCAGAAGCTGCCCTAAATCAAATTCCAGGACACATCAGTAATGTCCTGCCCTTGATGCAGCCAAGGTCCCTTGGAGGCATGCCCTGAAGTTACTCCACATGTTATCTGTCAAGTTTCATAACCTGGAGGAGAAACAGCACTACTTTATCTGTAGCTAATCAAACAAACTTGTTCCAGAAATGATGGCCACAAGAAACGGATGTAGCCCAGAGTGGCCAATGCCTCCTGTCAGATCAACAAACCCGTAAAAGGAGGAAACTAAAAGATACAGATGTATCCATCTATGGGGTTCTGAAGATGACACCTATATTCCACCTCAGTCCCATTTCAGAAAGACAAGCATCTGTGGGGACTCAGCTGTATTCCCTAAAAGATCATACATGATATTCCCAGGACCAACAAGCTCAGCAGGAATGTTCAGTCAGGCTTCTCCCAAACCAAAGCCAGCCACTCTCATTTGGCAGCATGAAAACACTGAACACATTCATGCACAGTCTTCCCTTCAAGTCAGCATATTGCAGATCCAGATAGCATGTGAGCCTTGTCCAGATGTGTGAAAATATTAGGTATTTAACGCAACAACATTGTACTTTGGCATCCTAAGCAGCACTTTATAAAAACACTGGGTTTATACTTTGTTTTTTCAGCACAGCTTAGATATAAAGAGTATTGCAGCAGGACAGCACGCATACTAACTTGGGACCGGTTTCTGATAGGCCATGAAATTAGCAGAAATACTATCATTCTTCTCAAAGATAGTGAAATCATGATCATAAAACACTATTTAAAACTGAAAGTCTCTAGGGGAAAAGGTTAGTGAATCTTAAAGTTTTCACGGGCAAACGTACACAAGTACTTGTAACACTAGCCAGTTACAGCTTCTTGAAGCTGAACCCACGCTCTCTGCAGCACCACAGCAATGCTCCCCCTCTCACGGTACCTCTCGGACTGGGTCAAGTTCCAGCAGCTCGGAGCTTCTCAGAGTGCACCATGGTGGCTAAGAAAAGTACTGCTCTGAGCTCAAGTGAAATGGTGTCACGAGTTTGAAGGTCTAGCTGACGTGCTAGCCACTCAAAACGTTAAGAACAAAAATGCTAACACTCAGTAATCATTAAAAACAGTACATTTTTAAATTAGATCCCAAGTAGTTTCTCTAATTAACTGGAGGAGTGATAGGGGCGCTCTGAAAGGAGATGATCCCTTTGTATCTCCTCATCCTGTTTTCCAAAACTCAGGGTTTGCCCCATGTAATTACTCAACATTTTGGCTAAGCTGCTCTTCCCCAGACAAGCTGAATATTTTCCTACCGCTCAGATGCATTTATCACCCAGGATAGCATCTGGGTTTTACAACAGGCATGTTGCAACGTCAGAGGTCACAGCTGATAGAAAGCCCTGCTTGCTCATTGAAGATCTTCCACACTGGCCTCAGAGTATAAGTCCGGGAATGTGTTTTAATTATAAGTTTAAAATAATTTTTTAATTGCAGAGGTCATTCCAAAAAAGTGATATCTAAGAATAATTTGTTTACCTTCATTCAGCAATCTATTTTCTTTCCAAAGCAGTCTTCAAGAGTAAAGAAACATCACAGTAAATTCCAGTTTGGAGGGAGAAGGTTTTACTAGGATTTTTGCTAAGATCTGAGGAAAAAAAAAAAAAAAAAAGAGAAAAAAATTCTCATCACAGTAATTTTGATCATTTACCTTGCTCAGGGGTACTGATGAGTCACCTCTGCTGTAGCTCCTTTATTGTGTGAAGCTTACTACTTAGTGACACAAAAATGCAATTTAACATCTCTTCTGATAATGCAGTGACAGGGAGCCACTACAAATATTCTTTCATTTTTCTAATTTTTAAACTTTGAATTTTACAATGTTGTCTACTTACTGGTGCCTTTATTACTCCAGCTGAACTGATTTTATAGTCCCTTGTTAGAAATTTATTACAACTCTTCTCTTCCATCTGCCATTGCAGATTGTCCCTGTGCTTTGTGAGAATTCCGCAGCGTGGCCGGTCTGTTGTTTTCAATACCCGGTTACATTTTGGTCTGAGCATTTAATGTGAATTTAGTTTTCATATTTTACTGGAACATTCACAAAGCTATTATCATACTCACCTAAACAAAGCTTGATATCTAAGAAGCTGGATCAGTCCTTTGGCTAACACATCTTTTAACTGCACAAAATGGGGATCATTTGGGGGAAAGGGAAAAAAACCCTCAGAGCAGCATAATATAGTTAGATGTGAGAAGATAGTATTAGCTATCATTACAACAAATAAGCCAAGCTTTTTATTCTTCTAGGGCAGTTATACAAGGACTTATTTAGAAGGACTGCAGCAGCGAAGCCTCAGAGCACCCTATGCTGAACTGCAGAGCACTGTCAATCTACGTCAAGTTAAACAAGGCTGGAAATTCAAACCGCTTTTTTACAGCACCAAACATGACTCCACAAGCAAATGGGTGAAAAAGCTTTCAATTTGAAACACCAAAAGTCATGGAAAGAACTTTCCTAACAAAATCTTAAATCAAGCAAGAAAATAGTATAGATCTATTTATGAGCATCTGAATTTGCACATTCCTGTAGGGTACGTATAGTGTAGCCAATAGTCACTGTGCTAAATAAACAACAACCACACAGACATATTTTTGCAAGTGTAGCTTGCATTTTGAATGTAGAGTGGATTTTTTTCTCTTTAGTAATCGTGCAGATGTCTATCCTTAACCACTGGAGATGAAGGACTGGCACCATTATTTTTCAGAAGCATCATCAACTCTGTTGTCCAAGGATTTTGCTGTTCTACATCCCAGCCAAAACAACAGAATCTCAAGCAGTCCTGCACCTCCTAATATTCTTCTGCTATAGAAACTGAATGGTATGAAATAAAGCAAGGCTGCCATTTACACCTAAAAAGGAAAACAGTAAATCCACCTCCATTAAAAAAAAAAATTCCCTTGCTTATCAGTGGTGTGGCAGCAATAGTTAGCTTTTGCCAGCTGTCATAGGCTGCCTTTGAAATAGGCACCTTCTCCCATGATAATTTTGAAATACTGAAACAGAATCCTAAATGGAAAATCCAAGAATATGTAGGAAACCAGAAGAAGCAGAATACATGCCTTTGTACCGTCTTTTTCTTGAAGCAAAAATATTATTTTCCCATTACTAGGGAAATAAAAGAGCTCTATCTTCCAGTGTTCACTAAACAGCTACAGAGTCTTTCCCCTACAGAGGTACTGGAGAAGGAAAGGAATAACCCCACCATGAAACCGCAGCACTAACTGTGCCATAGTCCCTAGTTCTGCTGATTCCCTCTCCAGCTCCTGCTGGCTGACCCACAGCCAGAGGGAGAGCATTTCCTAAGCCCCAGGCTCTGGCACACCTGAACGTGGATACCAGAACACTTCCAACTCTCTATGCTTTTATCCATCTCTGTCCTGTAAGGGACTCAGTTCCCCTGATGCAGACTAGGTCCCCAGAGGATAAAAGGAAAGATTTTTCTCTTGTGATTGCACTCCCTGCAAATTGTTATCTTGCTGAAAAAATTAAAGCTGAAAATAAGCCCCTTTCTTCATTCCCAGATGCCCCACATACACAATTTAATGGGAAAAAAAAGAACAATCTACTACATTTCACATTTCTGATCTGTTTTTTCTTAAAAAAGTAAAAAGCACATACTTTGGCTTTCAGGAATGCACGATACTATCAGTAATAACCACGCACAGTATTATACCCAAGGATTAGCCTATTTGAGGCTTTATCAGGAAACTACACCATAATTAATTGACCACAATGTGGAGTTTTGAAACAGAGGTCCATGTCAGAAGAAGGAAAGCAGAGTCAGTTACTGCTCCAGAGAGCTCTTAAGTCAGTAGGAGACTTTAGATCCTTATTCCTTTAACATAAAACTGATTTCCCACAAGTTTTATATGGAGACTGTTCTGTGAAATTAGTAGACAGCATTTATATGTCACACTGATATTTTCCAGATGTAGACTTTGATATTCCCATGAAAAAAAAAAAACAGGAAACATAGCTAAATCAGGTATCCGCAAAGTAAACCTCAGTGCTGTTTATTTTCTATCACCGTATTTCTTTTGGCAATGCTAGCTTGAATTCATAAACAATGGGGCTGTAACCCAGAGAATGCAGCATGTCCTCAACCACAACTGAAAGCAAGAGGAGTGGAGCATGCTGAGCACCTGGCAAGAGAGTTCTTAATTAGCACCATTTGGAGAGCCATAACATGAGATCACTCACTCTTGGCTCTTAAGAAAGAATATGAGGTGGTCCAGAGCAGAAAATGTACCAAATCAAACACATGTGTTGACATACAGCATCACCCTTCTGGTTTAAATAAAAAGGGTAAGAATTTATTCTTAAAACAATTCTAGAATTCTCCTGTATTTTAGGTATAATGCACTACTTTTGCTCGGTTGCATGGATTAGAACCATGATACAAATTTGTAACTAGGTCTTGTTCTAAAAAATCCATACTTAATTTGACATGACTGTCCTTTTAAAGTTAATTGCACTGTTTATTCTCCTATGCAAATAAGTGCAAGAAATAAGGAATCATTTGCAGAGTCACTCTTCGCATAAATGAAATGACCCTTTCTTTTTTAAAAAAGAGGAAAATAATTTGAAAGGAAGAAGCAGTTTGAGATAAACCACAACAAGTAATGTCTAGAATTTCTTCCTTATGATCAGTTTGTAATTGAAAGCTTCACAAACATGACAGGCTGCCTACATTCTGAAGACATTGCTATCTCTTTAGTCTATGGTATACAATTCAGTGAAAGAAAATACCTTTGACAGTCTCAGACTGTCTCTTCTACCACTTCATCTTTCTTTGTATTTGATTTCCATTGAGTAACCACTTTCCAGCCTTTTGCTGAGACCATTTCTCTCTCCTTTTAGTAAGAGCTCAACTTTTCCATCACTTCTACCCGTGAAATCCCTCCATTTCATTCAATTCCTTAATGCACGTACGTTGTATAAAAAACAGTTAATATTTCTTCCAGGATAAGAAAACTTACATGATTCTAAAATCTTGGAACAAAACCAAAACATTCTGTGACTGTCCAGGGTTTCTAGAAAAAGCCAGTCTGCAGTATTTGTAATTAATAGCACCTCTCACTGGCATAAGAGAGTGACAGGGGTTTTTTTAGAAAAAAAAAAATCACTTTTTTTTTAATTACATTTTCTAAGAGGAAATAGAGGAAAAACCACAGCATCTCTAGTTGCAATTTTGTCTCTCTCAAACCTTCAATACAACCATTCTACTGTGCCATGTTCCTGGTTTCTACTATGACAACCATTCTGTGGACAATAAAATAATGTTACTTGAAATAATGAGGTGATTTTTTCAATAAGCTGTTTATTTTGACCAACAGATTGCACTAAGGCCAGTTCCTCTATAGGCTACATGATGGCTGGTTTTGTGCGATAATTAAATGATTCACTCTCTCCCTGAAGCAGTTAAATAAATAGAAAATAAAAAAAACCCAAACAGTTCATTTGCCAAAATAACTCTTTCTATGTCTTATATTACATTTAATATTACCATATAATTTGAGATTATAAATCTGACAAAAGATATTGGCCATCTTGTCTAGATGCAGCCAAATCCTCCTGCTTAGAAATGTTCTCGTCCACCATCACACTCTGCAACAGCATCAGCAGATCCAACCTCACAGCTAAGCTTTTCCCAGCTCTTCTCAGTAACGTTGACCCATGTCCATTTGGTTGCTAATACTATGAAAAGACTGTATAAATGCACACAGGGTCATTTTTTGAAATAAAACTACAGTTTGCTGAACTGACTTACCTGCAATTTCAAAGTATAAAATGTTGCAATCTTAACAAACAGCCTGCTCCTGTAAAACTCTGATTATTCAACCGCCAGCACAACACCACCAAAAAATTCCATCTTAAAGATCCCAGCAAGAAGCTCTACACTCTATTCAAAGGGGGTTTTTTTGTTTTGGTTTGTGTTTGGTTCGGGGTTTTTTTGGAAAAAAAGTATCAATAATCAAATACAGCATGATTCCAATTCCAGTCAGGAATACTGTTCTCAGAATATTGTTGAATGCAGTCTGGGAAATTACTTTTCATAAAAATACTTTAAAACTTATTTACCACAGCATCAATTACTGCAAAAGCAAAAATAAAGCAGGGCTCTCAACATCATGGCCATCATCTTCTTGGAAATTTCAATACTGCTTCATCAACTTGCTACCATGAGCTAGTCACAGACTAGTAAGATATTGGATATCCTAGAGACAGCTGACAAACCGGATTTAATCCTGAAGACTATGTAAGGATGACGAAAAGGGAGAGAATGGTACAGAGCAAATCTTATGTCATGAAAGAAAACAGTTACCAGACCCATAAACTGATCTTACTGCAAAAGCAAGGGCACACTGTATTTGCCTGATCTCTTCCACAGGAGGAGTACATAGGAAAAAGAGTGAATAACTGGTTTATAAGAATTCTTCACATTACACTGAAGTAAAAATACGTGGAAGAGCTGAGAATTATGGAGAAACTTTGTGTATTATAGTTATGCTGCTGGACAACTATGACTCATCCAGGCCCTCCAGCCTATTTACTGAGCAATCCATTAAGTGCTGGGAATTTTCATCTTGAAAATCAATTATTTTCTCATATAAAACAGGGAGGCAATTGTTCTTAGCACTGGAAAGTCTAACACATACACACACACACACCAGTTGGCTCTGTTAATGTTTTAACTACGTGACCCACACGATCCTGACATTGCTGCCACGGTAGAGCTCTATCAACCCCATGTGAGAACCTCCCCAGACTGTTTCCACCCTTGCACTCACAGTATTTCACTCTCAGTCATGGGGCCTTTTCCAGTATGAGAGAATTACTGCAACATGAGATCACAGTAACACAGCCACAAAGCGATGCCAGTGCTCCTCTGCTGTTATGACATCTTGGGCTGGGATGGATGGTTCAGATTTCAGAACTGTGGGCGCCCCACAAAGTTGGTCAGATGTTTCATGATTCCTTTTGGATAAGGTTCCTGATCAAACCCAGGCGGCCTAAAAGAAGAAACCTTGTCTTTCTTTTGTTTTTCCTTTTTTTTTCCTAATGATAAATGTAGTGGATCGTAGTGCATATAAACTATGGTTTAAAGCATCCCAACTATTTTAACTAAGTTGAAGGTTTTGAGAATTCTTTCCAAAGTTGGCTTATACTTTTGTTGACAAGGTGGTTATTGATCAGCCTTGCGTAGAAGAATGCAAATATTAGGCTAAAAATTGAAATGTTTGGAGCTCTTGTCAGAATGAAAAGTTGCTGTACAACAGCATTGCTTTACAGTAAAACAGCCCACAAAAGCACAAGCAGCTTGGAAGTTTGTAAATATATGAAATCAAAAACATCAGAAAATTCAAGGTCAAAATAAACCTCATCAGCTTGTTTTTGCCAAATCCAAAGGCAAAACTCTAAAACAGATCTAAAAGATCGTGAGAGAGAGTATCTCAGAGAGCACAGGACAGTCTTTGTCTCACCTGAGTGAAGACACAAAACAGTGCACTGGAACCTGTAGGTAGGTGTGGATCAGACAGTTCTTGTCTCCAAAGTGAAAAAGTAAGCAAAAACCTCTACAGAGTTTCACCCAAGAGGCAGCAGGAGCACATCTTGAGTTTTCTGCTTCATTTTAACGATCTTTCATTTAGTCTGAGAGAAAATACATTAGAGATTCAATGGAACAGGAATAAACATAATACTATTGCATGAAAGCTGGAGAAGAGAAAAAATTCAAAGAGGAAGATAAAATTAAATTAATCAGCAAAAATTATCTTCTTCAAACTGTCTCTCATTTAGTTCTTGATTCCATAAATAAGTTTTTTCACTTGATTACAAATAGACAAAGTTAATATAGAGGTTGAAACGAAGCAAATGCCTCTTTTAGCACATTCATAACACTTTGAATACCATGTGCTTCGAACTGATGAAATTTTTGTCAGGAACTTCCAAGTAAGTCAGAAGTTATAGCAAACAGCACTGGTAAAAGAAAAATAATCCATAGCCTAGGCAAAAAAAGAAAATAAGGCTTTTAGATGCTAAAGTATAAAATGATTCTGTGACTTCATATTTAATTTCCATCTACTGACCTTTTCCTATAAAGGGAATACAATACAGTTGTTCTTCATCTCAGGACCATCTTCAGACACTCTTTTAGCATCTGTCTTGGAGAGTTCTTTTCCAATTGCAATAGTTTCATCAGAGAGGACACTCAGCTTATAGCCAAGAAACCAAGACACTGTGCCTAAACCTCAGTTTGATCTTTGGCAAATAATGAAAACTTGAAAGCTTCAGTTATGCAACTGTAAAAAAGAATAATTTTCAGGCTTTGGAGAAGAAGTACAAGACATTGGTAGTGCATTTGGTTTATATCAGCTGAAAATAAGATTAGAACCTCTCCACTGAGCAAAACAGCTTGTTTCCCCTGCCTATAGCAAGGACCATTACCTTCTCTCCATCAATTCCACTTCCCTCTTTGACCTCTTTGTCATCTAGAGGACTCATAATCTTATTCATAAATTCAATTTCCTCAGAAATAAATTACTCTTTCCTAAGGCCAGTCTGTACCTGGAACCAAAAGCTGTCCCAAACCTCACCATTCCTTACTCCAGTGCAAAGCAGACATCTCCAACTCACATCTGTAAAAAATACTCAGAAAAGCTATGCTAAAATTCTAGATATTTTTCCTTGAGGGGATGACAGGAGAGAAAACAAGAATGACGCAACAGCTTTGCTGTTTCATTTAACAACCTGCTAGAAGTATTTGGTTACAGTGGCAGACACATAATTAGTTACGTAGGTAATTAGTCCTTGTTTTTCCTCAAAAGTATGTAGCCAAATCTATCTGCAGACTCACAAAATTAGCGTCATTTTTTTTGAATTACAATGGTCCAGTCAAAATCCTTTATAGCCAATGGAAAGTCTCCCACTCACTTTAGTCAATTTAACTTGGACATCTCTTCCACAGTTTGTAAGCGAGTGGAAAAGACAAATAAATGAATTCAAATCACATGGCTGAACTAAGTAGACTTCTATGTCAAAAATAGAAACCTGTCTGCAATTAAACAAAAGCAACAGATAAACTGGAAATTTTTTGAACTCTGGAGCGTCCAAAATAGCACAACAAAAATATCTGGGACATTAGAAAAAGAACAACCCAAAAAGACTTAGGGAAACTGTTCTTTCTGGACCAAGAATATTAGATAAAATGTATAAACCTCTCAACGTCATTTTGTTCTAGGACTACCAGTGCAGGCTAGGAGTTCTGCTTCAGTTGTGATTTTCATCTGCAGGCAGATTAAAAAAAAAAAAATCTGTCTCAGTGAATTTTATTGAATAAAAATTAATTTTTTTTCTAAACACACTACCTTATTGTATTTCAGAAAACTAATTAGTATTCTTGGAAATAAACTGAGACATATTAGTTCATATTTCAAAAGTGCAGAGTAATAAATAGAACAGTGCAGAACTTCTGGAACATGGTCTTGGTGAAGCCACTTGCTTCCAGAAGCAACTCAACCACAGTGATGGGCTGAATAGATTTTTGTCTCTGGAAACAATTTTGCATGACAAAAGTTAAACCTAACCCTTGCCTGCTTCCCCTTCTAGTAGTTCCATATATGACATTATTAATAGAGCTGCCAAACAACTCAGTCAAGGCAGTGCCCAAGTGTTTTGCTTGGATGAGGCATCGGTAAGGTCTGAAAGTTTCAAGTATGGTGCAGGTTCTCCCCTGGTACTCGCATAAACCTTAACTTAAAAATGGACACAGCGATTTATTCAGCTGAGAATTCATACTGTTAGTTTGCTAGTTTGTATTTAATCTTCAGAACATGTTTTTTAACAAAAATATCAAGACAGAAGTTAGCTGAGAGCATTGGAAGGAAATCAGCAAACAGTGTAGATACGAAAGAGGACAATACAGACACAAGCTTTTTATGCTGGATGTTATCAAAAAGTAGCTCTTCTTCTAACTTCAGTTAGATTTACTGGAAAGAACCCTGGACTTCATTCAAATTAAGCATCTGTTTAATTCTCTTCCTTGTTAGGTGACAACAGGAGGTGACCTACACACAGGGGCTGCAAACCCTGAGAAGTTAGGAAATGCCAGATTCAAGGTTGCCTAATGCAGCTTCTGTGTTATGATACATGCTCTAACTATGCAATTGCTTTTTTTCCCCTAGACCTCCTGCACATCACAGAATGCACAGTTCTTCTGAGAGAATTTCTTCAATATTCTTTTTCATACATATTTTTCCAATACTTTACCTCACCTCAAGACTTTACTCAATTACAACGCCTTCAAATATTTCAAAAAATAACGTCTACTGTGCTCTAAAAAGAGATGTCCTTTTACAATGACAGTCTCATTAAGGAAGAAAAGGGGAAAGGTTAAACAGCAAGAGACAGACCTGCAAAGGGATTTCACTTATTTAAATAAAGAGGAATTTAAGCAAGTAAAGTAGGCCACTCAAAATTAAAGAAAGAAATTATTTATTAAACAACAATAACAAATACTTCACAGTATTTGGAAACTTAAAAATTAAAATTGAAAACTATGTTCTCACTTAAGGTGATTTATTCTAGCACATTTCTGGAAGAGAAACCATGTTATCTTGTTTTTAAAAGAGATACATGAGAGCTGCCTCCCCAGTGCAATTCAGTGCACAGAAGGAGCAATAGTTCAGCTGGGTCCTTCTGAGTGTTGCCTCCTCTGTGTTTTGTGAGAAAAGTGACAAGTCTGAAGCTTCAGGCAAGTGTAACAAGAGTTTTTCAGGCAGCTCAAATTGTCCTGCAACAGAATAGAAACCATTTTAATTTTCAGTTGAGATTTTGAATTGTCTTTTTTTTCCCCCCACAATGGTGAAACGTAGCCATATCTTGAACAATGTTTTGTACCTTCAACATTTAAATCTCAGTAGCCTTTCAAGACAAAGTCCAATAAGGCAGGAAGAGAGTCAATATTAGCATTTGTTGATCTAGTGTTTCCAGCTGAGAACAGCCCAGCTGGTCAAACACCACAGAAAGTTGAACCAGAGTGAGGGAGGATGAAGCAGCAAAGCATTTGTCTCCTGAAAAAGCACATTAGATCCTGTCTCCATCCATCATTTTGAGATCCATCTTACTTTCCACTTAAAAAAGGCTTAGCAGAAGCAATTAAATACTATTATGTTAAGCATTTATGGCACAAAAATAAGCCTTCAGAAAGTTATGCCACCTGCCAAGTTCTGATCTTGTCACTGGGCATGGAAGGTGAAGCGATGAAATTGTGTTCTTTGCAAGGTAAACAGCTCGTTTGCCTTTTGCACTAGAGGCTCCCAAGGTAACTGTATCTGCAGTTCTAAAATCTTTATATCCTGTCAATAAATCAATGGAATGGAATAAAGCAAGAAAATATAACTGGGGAAATTTTAACTTGGATGCATGGATACAATAATTTGTTGGTATGCTCTGCTCTATTAGGAATAAAATGAGAGGTAGTTCTGCCATCGCAGTGCTGCCTACATGGGATAAAAATGAGATGATGTCTCTTGTAGTGAGTCAGCCTATTCTATCATTGTGTCCCTTTCTTTGCTCTAAGGTAAGTATATTTGCACAACAAACTAAATAGGAAGGTCTGATTTATTGACCTTGGTGCTACATGAATATACAGCATCATTAGAAGAGGAAACTAAGAAAGTTAGGAAAAGAAGAGCTGTGATAAGACCAAGGAAGTTGCAGTGGTATAAGCAAGGCCATTTGCTTTATACTAGCAAATTCTATGCTGTATTTAAAGGCTGTGACACTACGGTTCAGTATCACTGCCAAACTGGAATGATTATGTCTGTGAATCACCAATTTCAAAACATAATTCCTACTTACCTTGAAATGGAAAGAATGGAAAATCTAAACAAGTAAGGGCATGTGGTTTCCTGGTGTTTTTCCATAACATGAAACGCATTGGCAATCAAAGGCATGACAAAGCACAGGGACACAAAATTCAACACTGAACCAAATTTCAAACAGGCATGGTGCGTGCAGAGTTTGTGGCTATAACCTCTTAGGAGAACAAATATTCTTAACTCAAGGACTCTAATCTAAAATCACAATCTAATGGAATAATAACAAATTGTAAGAAAACATTCTTGCTCAGCAAGAGAATAGGCTGTTATTCAGAGGGAAGGCAAGGCTGCTCACTGTGTTACTCAGAAGAGATGGACTAACAGCAGGTAGAGGACTATTTTAAGAAGACACTGCTACACACTTTGTAAGAACTGTGGAAGTCACCCTGAGTCTATTTCTGCTTTTGCTCAGCAGAACAAAAGATGTTGCTCAGTCTGTTGGCAAAAAAAAAAAAATTAAAAAAAAGCCTGCAGAGCAGAAGTGGTTTGATCATCACATAATTTCTTTGACTCTGCTTGGAGGACTTTCAATTATTGTTTTATCTACTGGATATCCAATTTGAAATGTATAAATAATCCTAGAAGATAAGCCAGAACTCCTTTTCCCTTGTCAACATTTAACATTTCTAATCACTAGTGAGCTAGACTCCTTTTTTTTGTCCTTAAAAGTTGAGGAAAAAATAATTCAACAATTTGTTCTTCAGAAAACAAGACAGATTTTTAAAAAGTACAGGACAAATTATGATATTTCTCTGATCTAATACTGATCAATACTGTATTCCACATGACTGATTCTGTCTACTAATAAATAAAAACTTCAACTTATATTCATGACTAACACTTTTGAGTTTGTGGTTAACTAATTGAATTGTTCTGTCTGTTTCCATGTCCTGGTCTGCCCAGACACAATCGACAGAAATGCTATAATAAAGGTTATTAAAATTCAATCTCCACTCCAATTAAGAAAAAATTGTAATCCAAGATTCCTTGACAATGTGTTGGGAACAGTTTTACTGAACTCTTCTATCTTCCTGTGTTTTCTTTTGTTTTTTTTTACTGACTGACAGCTTTTATTAAATTCACCGATAACTGCTGTGCATTTCATGATAGCATTTGTTTTCAGGTAGAGCTAGCTTAAATGAAATAGCAAACTGAGCAAAGGGACAAGAGGCAGATCCTACAGTCTGGTGCCATTAGAACAGCGACTCAGACATGCTCATCAAATCTAATTCCAGAACATTTTTGCTTTCTAAACCTAGTGATGTTCAATCCATGTTTCAGATTACCTCAACTCACACAATCATTTGTATTGACTGTAACATTTGCTGAAAGAGGTCAAGAATTGCTTTTTTTTTCTTATTGCCATGTAATTGCCTTTTACGATGTATGTGTGATATTAAAATACATAATTATCCATTGGGTTTAATAACTAATTCACATGTTGCACAATTAAAATAAACTGAATATATTTATAGAAATCTAAGTTAAGATTCCTGCTGCTTTTCATTATGAACATTTGAGTCACAGTCTGAAGAAGGTTCAAAAGATCCATATTAAAATTTACATACCTTATGTCAGCTAAATAAAGTACTTCATAAGAACTACCACAGATCACTTGCAAAACAATCTCTACAAAGGGTCAAGAAGATGACTCTGCACTTACCCTTTCTTGATCCAGAATACTTCCATTGAAGCATTGGTTCTAAAATTCAATCTAAAATTCAATTTAAAATGTAGAAGGGAGAATCCACCAATGTTGTGTTATGTCATCAGTGGTTAATTAACCTCAAAACTGCCAAGATACGATTTTCTTTGAACATAAATTGACTTTGATTAATTTTACGCTTCTCTCATTGAAGTTTTTTAGGTACACTTTATACAAACTAGACTAGCAAACCTCTGTTGTCTTAGTGATCAAATTACAGGGTCTTCACTTCTTCTTTGGTCTGCTGAGTAGAAGTTCCTAAACCTTTTAAACAGAGTAATGGAGGACAGACACTCTCTTCTCAGATATTTGACAATCTCTAAAGTATTGAGAAAAGTAAACATATAGTTCATGAATAATTGAACATTCTTTTCAAAAGGAGCTAAAGATTACCTAAATAGAAATAAATTATTCAATGAAAAAGTTCTCATTGCCAACAATTGCAAATTCTGCAAACTTACAGCATATCGCGCATCTGGTTCTCAGAAAACCTGAGAATTTATTGTAACATGAGCAGTTAGATCAAAACAGGCAGCATTATACTAAAGTCAGAGAAACAAACCTTTTCAAGTACTCACTGTCTGTAGCCGTTATAAATCACGGATTTACAAGCAACCAGTATAATAACGGTTTAAAAAAATCTCTGTCCATTTCATAATGGAAACAACGAGATCATTATCATATTTCGTGTGATCCCAATACACACGGCACTTGCTTCTGCTGCTTAATTAGGACAAGCCAAATGGAAGAGGCAAGTGAGTACTCCAGCAGTGCAGAGGACAGCCAGAGGAAAGGGGCAGTTTCAGTGTTACTGGACCTGACCTCGCTGAACACTGTAGGACTGACGGTTCAACCCAGTTCAAGATACTGAAACTAAGAGACACTGGATGAAAAATTAATGAAGAGTGTAGTCACACAGCTCTAGGTATGTCAGCACCAAAGGTTAGCAGTCTGCCTCTTAATTTAGGGGCCACAGGCTACAGGGTTTGGTGTGCACCAAAACCAGCTGTGCAAAGCTGGACAGTCAAACCAATGATCCTATAAGGAGCAGGCATGGAAGAGATGGACTGCATTACATTCACAACTGCAATTATTCCTATATTCTTTACAACATGTTTATGTTTAAGTCTAAATAAGTGTTGCAGGTAAGGACTGTACCTAAATAAAGGACAAAGCCTGCAGTCAGGAATAAAGAAACAGGGCATCTAGTTGCAACACAACAGAAAGCAGCAGTGTTTTCAGCAGCTACAGAGAATAGTAATCCTCATCTGAAGGAATCCAAGGACACAGAGAAGACCACAGTCTTCTGGTACAGAAACTGTAAAACAGTGAGCAAGAAGGAAGCAGCTTTACTGAGAGAGAAATAAAGAGAATTCCCTCTAGATGTGAAATGCCTGGCAGCAATGTTTCCTGCACACCGAAACATGTTTAATTCAGAAAGTTTAGGAATATCCAAGGGACTGAGAGCCTTTAGTATTACGTATTATTCTTAAGACAACATGGGATAGTGCTGATCTTTCAGAATTGCGCTATATTGTGCTTGGAGTATCAAATCAGAGGTATTTCAAGTGACTAAATTACACATATTTTTAACCATTAATTAACCTGTTCCTCATTTCTGCAATTAAATTGTCTTATTGCTTCTTTTCCATTTACCACTTCTTTTCCAAATTTGCCATGATTTTCTCTGTTTTGAGGAAGTTTATCCTCATATCACCTACATTAGAACTCTGCAATAGCATAGCTTTCTTCTAGTAGCAATATTCCAATAAAGAAACCAAGCAGCGAGGAGCAGCGATGCATTAAGGAAGGGGAAATGCTGTGTTCTTTGCACTCTGCTACACAGTCCACAGCAGTGACCTGTGCTTTCCCTAAGACTTTGCAATCAGGAAGAGCTCACAGGCCAGCAACTACCATTACTCACACATCAGCTGTTGAAGCCTCAAGTCAAAAGCACAATAATCCCACTGATGTGGATTCTTTCAATTGCAAAATGAAACTAATAATTGCCTTTTTCATTATTGCCTCATGCTGACTTAAGATACATGAGCAACATTAAACACATTATCAGCTCTTAGTCTTATGAACCAACTCAATGTAACAAAAATAAAGATAGGGTCACCACTTATTTTAAAATAACAGCTACAATCACAAAAGTGGACTTAAGAGCTCTCAATTCATATCCTTAGGTCTGCTCAAGGAATAATCCTTTCACATGCATAAACCAATAACTGAGCTTTTTCTTTTTTTTTTGCACAATAGGGCAGACTGGATCATTATAACCTTCCAGTCTGACCCTCAGAATAAACTGTGCTCTAAGACTTTTATGTATTCATCTTTTTTTAATTGGAACATTTCCTTCAGAAAAGCATTCAGTTCAGATTTCAGAATGTCCAATAGGAGGAAATTTATTACAATCTTTATTAAATCATTCCACTGGCAAATCACTCATGCTGTTCAAGATGTGCCTGCTTGGAATCTAAACCACCTAGTCTTAAATTTAATTGCATGGTTCTCATTTTACCTCTGCCAGCCAGACAGGAGAGCTGCTATCAAATCTCTGCTTCACATATGGGCAAGCTGCTCCTTTATCTTCTCCTTAACAAACTTTGCTGAAAAGCAAAGGAACCTTTGGAAAGGTTTCCAAATCTGAGAGTTTCTCTCTTACCCCTCCATGAGTAATAAACTTCCAGATCTGAATGTTATATTCCAGTAACCATTGTACCACGGGTAATTACAGCTTGGACAACTTCCTATTCCTTTGTTCAGATGATGTGGAAATTAGTAGACTGGTACACAGGTGTTATGCAAGAGGCTAGAACTGCCCAGCTTTCAAAAGTGACTGAAAGTCATTGTATTGCTCTGATTGCATCTGTATTGCAAGCAGTTATTTGGTCTTCTCTGGCTGAAGGAGTGCACAACTCCCTGTATAAACAGAATATCTTCAGCTATCAAACTGAATCAAACTGGTTTAGAAAATGTTTCAATTTTGACAACTCAGATTTTTCATCTTAAAGAAAAACCCCAAAGTCTATCAGACCAGATTTCGTGAAAGAATGAATCTAGTTTAGCCATAGTCATTTCAACTATTATCATTTCACACAGGATGCAGAGCAGCACTTAGGTATGTTTCAGATACTTTTCTCAATAGGTATTGCCTCTTAAGAATACAGGGAATTTCACCAACTGTACACAGTAGATCCCTGCATGCATTTTAAATATTCTGCTGCCTTCACATTTATAATCCATTTATAACCTATTTTGTTTTCCTATTTCTAGAAACATATTATTAACTTGGCAGTAAAAATTCAAGTTTTATCTACATAGAGCAAACATTGCTTTGTCTCTGATTCACTCTGCTTGCCTCTGTGAGATTGCTATTAGGCTGTTTACTCCAACACTGCCTCAGCTGCATGATGTATAGAATAATGACAGTGTACAGGAAGATTTACTATACAAGAGGAGTTTTAGATTTAACAGAGAAAACATTTTAGAGGGCAAATTGTAAGGGGTATGAATTTACAAAATCCAGTGTAAATTATGCATTTGATACAGCATGTAAAATATTTGATTGATATTGCATTCACTCAGGGATGAGAGGTGGATGAGAAAGGATTTCCCACCACCCCAAAACATGCTTTTCTGACCTTGAGTTGAAAAATCCTGTCCTTCTACTGCCACAAGGCACTGCCAGAGGGCAGATTGCACGCTCAGAGATTGACTTGAAGAAGATAGAAAGAGTACCTCAGCCTTTCCCACATCCTCCATCAGCAGGCATCCTCTGCAGCCCTGCCCTCTCTCAGGAGCAAGGGCAAGGTGAGCAAGCTGGTTGCTCCAGCGGTGCAAGGTGCCATCCTCTGGAGCTCACCGCCACCACCACACGGAGGTTCCCAGCACCTCCTCACACCACCAGCTGCATTTGCAGTGCCCGTTCGCACGCCCCATGCACAGCACTCTGGTGTTGGTGAAAAGAATCAACACACAAGCCTCTTCTCTACTGGTCCCACACCCCGACTGCCTTCCCAGCCAGATTTTGCTTCCCAGACGCAACAGACTCGCTGCCCAGACGGCGATTTGGCCGCACGTTCCTTTGCCCAGCACCACGCTCCAAGAAGGACACCCAGGCAGAAGCCTCACACGGATACAGAAGCCCAGCGTTCATCCTCGTTTGGCCACATTAACATTTTCACTCTGAAACATCAAAGAGAATCAAATACATTTAATATTTTTAGCAGCACCTGATACCTCTTGCCATTCCTCTAAGATCCTTGCAGGCGAAACTGCTTGGACTGAACAGAACACGGGAGTCACTGAAAAACTCAAGTGCCTCTGGACATAAACCCCACCTGCACAACAGCACCTTTCCTCAGCCACTCTGGACAAGGCTTTATAATGCAACCTGACGCTTTTCAGGCCACATGACAGCCAAAACCACGTCATTTGGGAGTCTCGTGGAAAAAAAACAGATTAAAAAAAAATCAAAAAAAATCTCCATTGTGCAGATTAACCTAGAATAGAAGACTCTGGGGTTTTTTCTTCAGAGAAATAGATGTCATTGGCTTTTCTGTTTCATCAGCCATGTTAAAAATCGATTCAGGCAAAGAGGTTAAAAAATGCACTGAGAAACTACAAGCAGGACCGATTTCAGGGAAAGACAAGAAAATGCAAATGAGGACACTGGAAAACACTGATGCTTCTTGCACTGAGCCTAAAGCTCAGAGGAAACATTTGCACCTTATTTTAGCCATTTTTGTACTTTGTCACACAGGCTTGTTGAAGAAAAAAGAAAAGCCTAGTTTTTTTAAAAAAATTATTGATTTCCTTTTAATAATGCTGGTTTGTTCCTTTGCTGTGCCTGGAACCATGACAGATATTCCACTGCAAAAAAAAACAGGACCAAAAAAAAAAAAGAGAGAGGTGAGATACCAGATCGAGGTTAAAATAAATGAGGCCCTGTGAAGTCAGTGGAGACACTTGCCAAGTGATAACTGCAGAGCAGCTCTAATGAGCTGAGATATTTTTCCTCAGGGTATGAGTTACTCTGTGAGTGAAAGGAACATTTTTAAGTGACAAATAAAATGCCTCAGAGGAATTAAATGTTGCATTGTTAACTACTGATTAGTCATACATATCACAATATGTGTCTGAGTGATGTCATCTTTCAAACTCCCATCCCAAATCAACATAATGGGGAGGTAATTACAAGAAGCTGGCTGGAAATAATCCAAGGGAAGAAGCAGGAAGCAGAAACTGCTGAAAAGGTTGTTTAAGTCTTGACAGAGATGGAATTGTCATTCCACATTTTCCAGGAGAAATTCTTCCTTGCTTCTGCATGAACTCTGACAAAGAAGAGCTCATTTCTTTGTTCCCATATGCTTGCGAGCAAATATAACACTTTTTTCTTGTAAATCATACTGAGTTGATCACATGTATGATTTTGTCACACATTTTGTCATACTTAGCTAGTCCTGGCTTAGATGATATGCTTTTCAGAACAGATGCTTGAGAGTAGATTTATGTACAGATTTAGACAGTGGAAACCTGATATGAAAATCGAGGTTAATTATACTACAATCTACAAAGAATTCTTTTGCCAGACAGTGTATATACATTTCTGTTCCATAAATTAAACTGTGTAAATAGAAATTTTTTTTTCTCTCCTTACTTAACCCTGTTATCAGTCATGACCGCCTTATAAATCATTCACAGTGAGGAGCTGCAGAAAATAAACTTCTCAAATTCACAAAATCCACACCATTTGTCCACTTAAATATATCACAGCACCTGTTTTCTATCTACACAGCTACAGTATCGAGTATAAATAATTTCAGTTTGTCTTTTAATGCTTTCAAGCCAGCTGCCATGGACTCTAAAGAACTTACTGTGATGATTTTGAGGAGAATGTTTTGAGAACTCTTTATGATAGATGAGGATCTCTTGTAACAATTCAAAACTCCAGTCTAGCTTAAATTTTTGCAATTTTTTTCTATACAATGATATTTAAGAAGATAATAATTTTAAAAGGTGCATTAAGAAACAGTATGAAATCCTAATTAATTACAATTTTAGAAATTTCTGTTATCCACCTCTGTTTCTATGTAAACTAGCAAACACCAGCTTGGTAAACAGGAAAGCCAAGGGATCCTGAATGTGAGATCATGGGAGACAGAGTGGCACTGGGAGGAAAGAAGATTGCAATCTTGCAAGTTCACAGTCCAAACGGTTCAAGGTTATTCATTATTTTATTCATTCATTTATTCAGGTGTTCTCAGTAATAGAAGATTAAAACCTTTTTGCAGTAAAATGATTCAATAAAAGGAGTATAGTGCTAAGAGTAAAATGACTGAATTACACACATAACACTACTAGTCTCATACTAATCCTAGTGGACTTTTTAGCTGTTAGGCCTTAGTACTGACTCTGGATAAGGGAATGAAGATTTATAAAACTTCCCCAACTCTTACTTACCTTAGAGGTGAAGCAGATAAAATAGAAGAATGGTAATTAATTTTAATTTAATCAGTCAACTTCCGTGATCCAGTGTTGACATAATTTTTGTCATTTACTATGATACAAATATTAATAGATACCAGGCAGTCTCTCTCTCACATACAAGGAATAACAGTTGCAAAAATAGTGTGATAAGACCATTCTTTCAGACTCATTGGCAGGAACAGGAGGGCCTAAATACAAGATACAGCTGGAAAGAATAGAAGAATGACCTGGAGTGCAAAGTTTGACAAAAGCTGAGCTGGGTGGACACAGCGACTCCCTTATTGTTCAGTGTTGTTTGGCAAAGCTTGCAGGCACAAAGGAGAAGAATGAAAGCTGTAAGCAAATGAATCTGTCAAAGGCATCATTCCGACATAGAGCAAAGATGAAGAAAATAAAGCATGTCGGAGAAAGCAGTTTGGAAACAATGAGCAGAGCAACTACCCCCCACTCTCAAACCATCAGAATAAACCAGGATTTTACACACTTCACTCATGCCATGAACATTTCTTTTACACATAATGCAGCAAAGCTGGGAATATGCATTCAGGGCCTTCTGAAAGCATTAACCACCTTCTTACTAAACCTACCACTGACTACAGGCTTGTTCATCAAGTTAGAAAGCCTTATTTTTTTGCAATGAAAATTGTCCTCATTAAGTAGTATTGCAAAGGGAAGGGGTCAGGCTGATTATCACACATTCCACCTGCGAGTAATAAAGCAGCATGCCTGCAACTCCACTCTCCCATTTCCAAATGCCATATAAAATAGGCATAATAATGATTTGCAACCAATCTTGGAAAATATTCTCTGCGGTATAAATGCTATTGAGACAGGCTATTTTCTTGCATATGTATTAATGCATTTAATTGAAAACCCAAGGCAGCTGTTACACTGCTATTCATTTTACTATGGCCATAAAAATAATGGATGTTCAACACAGAGCTGACTACAGATTAATGCCAAAGCTATTTACTAATCCCTTTTCCCCGATCACTGAAGAGACTAACCACAAATTTGAAAGGCCAGAAATGCAGAGGAAGAGCATATTGTAGTGAGTTTAGCAGGGTACAAATAGCAGACATTTTTGTATTTACTAGGGACTAGAAATCTAGACAATGGAGAAAATAGTGTCCTGAGCAACATTCTGCAGCATAAGCAACAGACACCATGTTGTCTGCACCCTTTCTCCATTCAGCCATAGCTAGAAGCTAAGCAGAACTTACCTCTTCCCCCTCCTATGTCCTGGGCAATTCAGTGCCTACACCAGATTATAGCTGAAGAACAGTACTTCCCTCAGCTGCTCCTGGGGGTAGGATGAAACCTTGGCAGCCTCCTGCTCCAGCTGTAGTGATGACTTTAATCAGAGGTCTAGGATAGCAAAATTAGTTTAGTGCACCAAATCCATACAAAAAAACAGGATCCAGCTTCTAACACCAATGGAAAAGTCAATGGGACCAGTAGCTATTTCTGGAAATTATTCTTTCTGACCCCCAGCAGCAGTAGCAAGCCCAGTACAGAGACATCTCCTCTGGCACAGCTTTCCTACTTTTGGCACACAGAAGGAAAGCCTTTTCTTAGCCATCTCCCTCCACACTTTTGCAGCAGCAATATCCAAAACCACCTACCCTGCTGAGAGACCTCAGGTGGACTTGGAATTGTGTTTCAGTCAAAAAGGCAAGTTCCTTCATACCAGTCTCAAAAAACCCCTCTTGGCAATTAAATACAGCCAAACAATTCTTGGAACCAGAAGGAACGTACTGGAAGATCACATCTTGTTTGCTGGCACTCCAGCAACTATGTTATACAGACTCTCTTCATAAAGGTTAAAATTCTGCCATAAAATCAGCTTGGGTTTTGTCCCCATACTCTTCCCTTTCTCCATTCCATTTGTGGTGAGAAATCCTTAGTGTTTCCAGACTGAAAGCAGCTTGTGGCCACATAATACATATCTGTATTTTTGGCAGCACAGTTGGTTAGCTTGAAGAACTGTCTCCAGATTTTTGCCATCCTAACACACTTCTTTGGATGTGTTTATGCACCAAAGGATGCAGTATCTTCAATCTGATCTTTAAAGATTCTTGTGATCATCTTATTAAGCCTTTTTTCCAAATCTAACCAATGTTTAAACAACAGGGGAAGCTTGCACTGAGTCCATTGTTGAAAATAAAAATCTCACCATTGCCCTGGGTAGCAAAATTACCCCCCAGCTCTTTAAGGGCTTCCTCCCTGTGATGCACACTACTGTCATTTTTACTCCAGATGCAGCCCTCTGGTGTGTTACAGTCATTCAACGAATGACTAGTGCATCAAGGTATTTTTCATCTAGCTCCTCAAATTAAGAACTTCCCTCAGTTATTAGTTCCTGAAGTTATGACCTTTCATTTTAAACTATTAAAATTCTATTAGTCAAGTTTTAAAGGCCGCCTTGTTGGGCAACATTCCACTATTCTTTTTAGTCATGTCATTCTTCCCAGTTTTTGTCCTCAGCAATGTCATCAACCTAAGCCTATTATTTTGTGCCATTTGTGTCATTTGGGTTTTTTTTTCTTTTTAAAAAAAAATCATCCCCAAGGTCAGTTCTTGAAAAGTCTCCTAGTAAACTCTCTAGCTTAATAGTGTGACAATTAGCAAAGCTCAAGAGAAGAGCTGGTTCCCTCTCAGGCTGCCTTCGACCTTCTGGACCAAGCCACCAATCTCAGCTGAGTTTCATGAATCTTTCTTTAGTGGCAATTCACTCTAACCAAGAACCTTGCCGAGAAAGTGGCACATTCAATTGGTAGCACACAGTTGTCTATATTTGAACAGACAAGTAACATTAAAGCTACATTCTCTTATCCTTGATATTGAAGGGTATTACCTTACTTCTTTACCAAATGAGAAAGCATTTGTACTGATAGCTTTTTTATCTAGAGCTTCACCTCAAATCACAATGCTTCTGTTCCTGAAAAGAGGCCATACTTGTAACTTTATAGCATTTATTCTGATCATGGTTGGTCCTCTTCTTTCCTGGTTCACTTTATAGATTAAGAAAATGTATCAACCATGAAAAAACCATGCAATTTTGCTTTGTTAACACAGAAAGGACAAGGTCAACCTCTACTTTTGTAGTCCTATTAGGATTTGTTCACTACCAAACATGCTAATGACAAACATCCATTGTACATTTCAGGTATTATTTCCAACAGAGCTGGAATTCATGCAATGCTCTTGATCAGTTTCTGTATCTGATAATTAAAATTTCAGCTCACCTATAGATACTTCAAAAAAGGCTTACTGGATTCAAAATTTAAGCTCAGCAAACAAAATCATCTGTAAAAACACTCACTGGAAACAAAATCCACATTGTGAAAACAAGGCTGTTTGGAAAGGATGTGTGAAGGGCTTTGAAAGAGATTTCAACAGTATGATATGAATGCCTGGAGACTATGACTTGCAACTGATTTACCATGCTTGCTTTCCCATTTCAAGCCAAAGTAAGTTTATATGTATGAAGTAAAAATTGGTGCCAAGTGAGAGGATTACACAAATCCTTGTTAGGGCATCTGTGTTACAAGCACAACTTGTAACTCTAAGTCTGCCTTTAAAATCGTTTTCCACTAAACAAAGAATCCTCCTCCCTGACTCTTCACCATTCTGTGAAATTATTTCCCTATTGAAAGGACAAAGAAAAAGATTTGGGAATACTTAATAAAACAACCTTTTTAGAAAGTCAGAACTTGCATTATTAGATATTGTCAGGTATTGTGGGGCAATATGTTTTTCTAATTAGAGCTCAACTGAAATTCAAGTACCTTATTTCCTTTACATGGTTAATTAATGCAGTTCATGCTCAAAAAAAAAAAAAACACCAAAAAACCCCCAATAAAATATTTAATTATTCATCCCAAATGAAAACAGGAAAAAATCACAGTTAATGTTTCTTTTCAAAGAAAAGCAGACATTTCTTTCTCCCGGATTTTTTCCTTTTCCAAATACTATAGAAAAATTATGACAACTTGAAAATCTCTATTAGTTCTCAGGGAACTGGGAGAACTCCACAGACTAATGATTCAGCTACAAAACCAACAGCTATATTTTTCTGAAAGAGCTCTGACGTATCAGTGGAGATTTAAGTAAGGACTGCTGTTAAAGAAAACTGAAAAAGCTGTTCACAACCCCTCTGTTTACAAGCAACAAGAGCTGAGAGACAGGACAGCCTCGACACATCAGGAGGTTGCTTCTGTTCAATCTACAGACTCTGTGTCGTTCTACTGAGACTGTTTTTTTCTGTATAAAGCCAGTACACGTGTTCGAATAAAAAACCTAAAGAGATGTTTCCCTTATATTAATGCTGTCTCAGTCTTTTTTCTTTTAGTTGGCGTGGGCTGAATCTCACACATTAAACATAGCTTTTCTGAGGACAAAGTCTGTTTGCAGGTTGCCTACTCTTCAATCAAAGACTGTTACTATTGGCAAGCATCTTCCAGAAATGTTGAGAATTTTCACTGTTTTCGACTTCCAAGTGTGTAAATTTTTTCATATTTTCATAAACTAAATCAGAGGTCTTTCAATGTATAACAACATCTAAAGGCAAAATGCCTTACAAACATAGTGAGTCAGAGAATTGGAAAAGAAAACAATACTGGATATAAATTTCAGATGCAGCTCATTGCTCGAGGTGAGTTCTGAAGTTCATGGCAAAGATGCAGTTGATTTCAAAAGGGGAAATAGTCAACATGCTGACTTCTAATTGTTCTGAAATGTCTCCTGGCAAAAAAAAAGAAAACTAAAAAGAGTAATGTATCATTTTACCACAATACTCAGACTTTGGAAGAGACATTCTAAGAGCTGCTTTCATGAAAAACAATATGTAATTTGAAAAGTAGCAGAAGTTCACATTAAAAAGCAGGAACAAAAAAAATCTAACAAAATACTATAAATTAGCTTAATTTTAACATTAATATTTCATGCTGCAATTCACAAAGGAGAAGATTTTCAAAGACTTATATTACACTTACTTCAAAAAAAAAAGAAAAAAGATGAAATAGACTATTTGTGAAGGAAATAATATACAGAAATAAGCATATATGCATTATTCAAACCAAGGTGCAAATCCGAATAGCAGACAAGATTTTCCTACATATACTGATTATATTAATAGCTCTTTGAATAGCAGCTGTATGAATAGGGTTGCATAAAATCAAATTTAACTGAAGCATAATTTGGCATACTAAAGGTGCTGCAAAAGATATATCTGTAATTTGCAAAATTTGTTCCTTTAAAAGTGTAAAATATTCATCGGTCATCATATTTTTAAGATTATGAGCTCAGAACTTTATGAACACCAGATTTCATTAAATCCCCTTGTTGCACCTAAAGACTACCTAAAGACTCTGCAAACAGAGAAAAATAGTGGTGTATCCATCCTCACGAATATAGCAGTGAGTCTGGAAGTGAAGGCACAAATTGCATCCCTGCTGCCTGTGCTGCAAGTTATAAAAACAAGGAGTCAGTTCCTTTCAGAGCAGTTTCCAGGCTGAGTTACTGCCTTGTGTGATTCCACCTCATTTTGCAAGCAGACCATGCACCAACATCCACCTTCACGTGCAACACACATTAAAAACATATTTATAGTCCTGCTGTGATCAGCACTGACATTACACAGAACTAGCACATCAAACTCATTTGGGAGATTTTTGTAGCGACACTTAAACACATTTTCACCTTACAAAGCACACAAAAGCTTTAGTGTCATTATTGACTAGGTTTCAAGGGCTGTATTTCATTAGTAAAACAACATTAATTTACTACACAAATCATTGCAAAGAGTGAGAAGGTTTTATCATGCTTTATAAAGGCAGTGTGATTTTCATGTGACAACTTATTCACGCCTAGCTGGGAAACGCAAATAATGTACTAAACTGGGCAGTAGTACCATTAGAAATAGCATGTGCTTTGAGAAAGCAGAAAAATTAGAATATATTGACATACTTATTTGAAGTAAATGCTAGTAAAATTGCAATCACTATTTAAATCTTAGGTCTGAAATAAACTCCACAAGATAGGCCACTATAAGAGACAGTTCTGTGCAGAATTATTTTTATCTCACTATTTTATCAGTGTAATGAGACAAATTATCCCCCGAGGACAAACTGATTGAACAACATTAATTTCTCAAAATAAAATGAGTGGCCAGAACACAAGAGGTTATCTGTTACACGCAACATTTCATGCATTATTTTATAACACAACTTTTCCATAGTACTTTTTTTTAAAGAAAGAATTCTTAATTTCAATTTATTTTGTAATTAGGGGCATGTTGGTTGCTAACATTAATGTACATGAATATTTCCACAAAATCTCACATTTGAGTTTTATATAAAATAACTTGAAACCAACAAGGAATTCTTGACATTTCCTTTTTCCTCTTCACCTGGAAGTTTAAAGAATAAATGATATGGCCCACAGCACTTTAACCCTTCATTACCATGACTATATATCAGTTAAGGTAACCCTGTACAGGAGTGGAGTGTGCTCAACTGCAGAAGAAGATTGTGGACTCAGATTTGCAATTGTCAAATAAGAAGAAACACTATCTACCTTGTCCTAAAGGTCCTAAAATTACACTCCTTTCCACAAACTAACATAATAAAATATTCTAGAAGCCCCAAAAGAGCAATGGGAGGTATAAAATTTAACCACCTCATTACAGTTTCTTTTATTTTCAAGTTTTACAGAAAATCACCTTTTCTTGTAAAATTATGTAATTTTACTTCTCATAATGAGATTAGCCCAACATTTTCTACCTATACATACTTCTACACAGAGAAATTGATGACTATCGCACCAGTTTGAAGATATCTATAGATTTCATCCTACACTGGTGATGTGGTATTGGTACAATTAAGAGACATTTTGACACCTTGAACTTCTTAAACACACTGAAATATATGACCTCCATACTGCTGTATATTACTCATTTCATAAAAAGGAATGCCTATATTATGTGAAAGCTTGTCCTTAAACCAGAGATACAAGAGAAACCATTCACAGCAGCATTTATAAAACTGGAGATTATTCCCATTCAAAGACCACTGGATAATATGTGTAAGACTTTGTGCAATATTTCGTAACGGGAAAAAGTACTCACTAATTGTAACAGATGCAAAAGCCTGAAGGGGAGCTTGGAAGCCGTCTTAAATAACCTAGTAAAGAAAATGATGACCTGTTTTCTCAATGATACTTCAAACTGTCATGGTTTTAGACCCAAAAACAATCATTGATATAGAACACATAAAATTATTGGCATAGTCTTTATTTTAAAGAGATGTCTACAAGACAGTGAAAGACATTTTCCTCAGAAGAAAAGTAACTAGGAAGTGATTTAGAGAAAAGTTTTGTAATATTTATTATTGTATACTCTCATGCAAATATAAAAATACTAAAGTTATGACACCTTCCCAGGTCAGACCCCATATTCTTGTTCAGTTTCATTTTCTTTAATCTCAGATTTATTAGTAAAAAATTAGTGGTCAAAATAAATGTTTACGTACAATATAATTTGAAATTCTAACATCTAAAATTAGTTTAACATATTTTTCAGGGTTTAGCAATGCAATGTCATCCAAACTACAAGTGTTTGTGACTTTACAATAATATCTTCTAGCTTTGAACACCTTCAATCTCTCCTGTATTGCCATGTTGAAAAAAAAATCAGAGACAAGAGGGGAACTCCATATGATTTCAAGAAATCATTTAGCATATGCGAAGATCAATTAACCACTTAGTCATACACCGTAGTCTCCAGTGCCAAATCACAGATATTATTCAAATGTACTAATAAGAAACTAAATATTTATTCCTACATATGCAGTTCCTATTGCAATAATATGGCATCTGAATAAAGCAGCAGCTTCCTAAATGAAGCTTTTCTACTCTACTTACTCATCTCAGTAATACCCAGACAGCACGTCTTGTGGCTCAAATGCAAGCAAGTCTTTTCATTCAAAGACCTTAATTCTCATGTTTTAGAGGATTTTTTTTTTTTTTTGCTGGACTTGCATCCTAAAGAAAGGGTGTAGCATCTTCCCAGCTCTGCCTACAGAAAAGACAGTGTCCAGGCCAAACTGTAAGAGTACCTGAGGCTTTAGGTTTTTCTCAGCTTTTGTGTAGAGGAATACAAAGGGACAAAAGAAAACCACAGAACTGCAGCATGTAGCTAGGTAGTTTTTCAAAATGTTTATAAACATCTCTAAAGAGGTAAAATAATCCAAACTCCTTGTTGCATTATGTCTAACACTTTTCAGAATATTGATATCAAAGTGTATTTACAATAATACATAATTTTCATAAAATTTCTGTATAAATACATCACCTTGACACATTCCTCCCAGTGATTTCTACACGCAAATTAAATTTTTGAAATGTGCAGTTGTCATAACCTTGGGTTTACCTTCATATTTTTATCAGAAACCTTCCTTTGCAAAAGAAAGTCTCAGATCAGAATACTTACACAGAGCACCCTGAATTCATATAATTAAAATTATTAAAATTCTGATGTACATATTTGCAAATCATTTTGCATTTTCAAGCAGGGATTGATAAATTACAGAGCTCTCATTCCAGTCGTCCTTGCTTAGCATCACCCATTGCTCCCCACACATCAAAGACAAATTCATCTGGAAATGCAAAGTCTCCAAGAGTCTCATCCAATGCCACTGCGAATTCATCTGGGTTTTTCTTGTCTCTTCCAGCTTCCACAATTGTTGCAGCTAAAGAGCAACAAAACAAAATAATGTAGTTACCATGAAAGTGACAGCTAACACATATGGCCAAGTTAGTTTTCAAATGTCTATTTTCAGAACCTGGCACGGTCATCTTAAGGAGATGCAAAGTTTACCTGCTGAATTTAGGATTCCATGGAAATTATGTACTTAATTCCCCCCACACTATCTACTTTCACCTCTGATAAACAGGAGAGCTTCCTTGGAGTGCTCTTTATACATTCTTCTGTTTGTTGGCAGAGATCTAATTTTTAATTCCATGAACCTTCATTCTAATGTTATTAAATTACATTCTGCATTCATTACTGAAGGCACAAGAAGCATGGGCCTAAAACCAAGGTTAAACACGAGCCTTGGGTGCCAACGAGACCCATGCCAGGTCATCACCAACTTCAGCCAGTTTGATATGACCCTGCTGATCTAAACCAGAAATTGAAAAAGCAAACTTGAGTGTTTTTCTCTGAACAATGAAGAAAAGATCTCAGCAAGTTAAAGTGGCCAAGTTTTTCACAGAAAGCCCAAAGGCACAGGGTTTGAACATGGAAAGCAACATACAGCCTGCATAATAGATACATGCAACCAAGCCAGGATGGGTTTGCTAGCAACAGCCCATGTTTAAGTGTTGAGCATGACCTGCATTTAAAAAGGAGGACTGAGAAACGAGCCTAGAGAAAACACCTGAACACCCTATTTTAGGAAACCAGAATTCAAATGTGGCTCAACTGATGTGTTATGTAAAATACAAAGAAAATTAAAATCTGGTTAGCTAGGTATTGGACATAGCGTGTTTGCAACTGCCTGAAAGAAGTTGTGCTCTCAGGAAACTACGATATGACCTCAAGCAGATTTGCTTAATTTTACAAGGCAATTTTATTTAATTTCAATTAATTTTAGCTTATTTTTCTTAAGCAACAAAAAACCCCCAACCAAACAAAACAAACAAACCACAAAAAAATCCACAACACCTCCAGGTGGTAAAAAGACTGAGGCATTTACTGTGTGCCACGTTATTCTCCTGATTGGATCCACATTTTTTCCATACCATCCAAACTCAAGAGTAATTAATTTCAGTGCAGGAGTATGCTTCAGCTATTATTACCTCCAGCTCTGAAAAGTGAATCTTTAATTTACAGTGCCCTCAAGGCTGGGAAAGTTTGTGCATTTGCCTCTAGAAAGTGAAGAAGTGATTTCTGAAAGTCACAACCAGGTGGTTCAAATTGTGCAAAAGCAAGGGAAAGGCCTTGCTACTGTGTACAGTAAACCAGAGCCAGCAAACACAAGAAACATCTTGATATCCAGGAAAGTGAATGCAGAGGTCTGATACAACAGAGGTAGACTCTGACAGCTTGTACACTCGTGCTATCCAGCATTTTCACTTATTTAATACATGAGTGTCAGAATTTACCAAGTGGTAGACTCCAGTTTTGAAATGGCTACACTGGGGCTGCTGCTTAGGACTCAGCCTTAGCTGATGTGCTCATCTCTCACCTTTTGTCACTGCACAGTTTCTCAGATGCCAGGACAACTTACAAGTCTATCCCAAATCACACTGGATACTGGCAACTCATGGATATTAGAGCAAATGAAAACTGTGAGAGCTCAAACTTCTCTTGGTCGTTCCAACTGCACCTCCCTGAAGAGTGGAAAGTGTCAGCACAGGATTTTCTCTTGGTGAAGTTAGGCCAAGAGAACCACCAGCAGCAAGCTATCACAGTTTGAGAGATGCAGAATACTCTGTAAAACACATTCACCAAAAGCAGCACTGCTGAATGCAGTTTATTTTCTGAGCTGTACCTTTTCTCCACAGGCCCCGTGCAAATTTACAAGAAAAAGATGGTCTTGTACAATAGATAAACCCCTCAAAGTCTTCCTCATTTTCTAATTACTTTACATACCTGCCTTAAACTGCAAGATGTCCTCCATCTTTTGTTATATATCAAGAAATCACCACTTCTAGCCTTTTTTTCAGGGGGATATCCAAATGGAAAACCCATATTACATTGCCTGAGAAAGGGAAGGAAGTTTCGAAGCCACAGAAAAACATCTTCACTGGAACAGTATGCCTTCTACCACATGCACTGTATTGAATCAACATGGCAACATCTCTCTGATAGAAAGAATAATAAACTTTCCCTGCTCTGAAGTTTTCATAAATTTATTTAATGTTATTTTGCTGACCTGAAACTCAGCTCAAGTTTTTTTACAGTTATGAACTTCTGGCAAACTATTTGCTGTTGTGCAAACGTAACAAGCTGCAAGCAAGCTTAAGCCATATTCCACATTGTAAATGAGTAATTCTGAACAAACTTGAACAAACTTTGGTTTTAACGATGTTCAGACAGGAAGCTCCAAACACAATCACAGTGTGTCAAACTACACAAAGCAGTCCAAGGGAAATTTATGTACCTCTGGACAAATAAACTGCTGCGATGGAGACAGTTCCAGTGTAACCCAGCTTCCCAGCCACCACTAGTGGTTCTGAAGGACTCTCAATATCTCTTTTCCTGCCAAAAGAAATCCTATCCCTGCTGCATTGATTCTCTCTGTGTTCCCTGTGAAGTTCCTGGGACTCTCGATTCAAACAAGTCTTGATGGGAAATGGGCATTAAACAGGGGACTCTTGTTCCTGACGTGTGGAATACAAGGATTTGTCCTATTGACACCACTCTATATTCCCTGACATGTATACAAGGAATGTATACCTGGAATACAAGGATTTGTCCTATTGACACCACTCTATATTGCCTGGCGTGGTGGCATAAGAAGGCACTTAGAAGCAACCCTGAAGGCAATGAGGTGAAGGGTATAATAGAAACTTCATAGATTGCTGGATATAAAGCAGGATATGAACTTACTCTGTATAGACACTGGGAGAAAGCTGGAGAGAGAAGAGCTGTGCAAGGTGACACAAGACCAAACACGTCAAGATATAGTTACACAAGATATTTCAAAAAAGCTGCCCAACAGAGTAAGCATCTAGACAAGTGTTTAAGCAGAGGGGGAACAAAGAATTCAGCCAGTTTTTAGATAAATTGGTCAACAGATATGAAAAAGCCATATAACACTGACAGCAGGGATAAAACAAGACCACCCAGCCTTGTATCACAGTCTAACTGCCCTAGCTGAAGGCTCGGAATTGCAAACTAGTTTATACTTGAAAACAAAAATCCACTAAACACAGATAATCAAGACAACTTTCAGCCAGCCCAGTCAGTAAGGAATCAGAACGTCACCACCGTGCTAAAGCAGCGCCAAATCCAAACGCCTCCACCTTGTGCTGATGAACTGCAGTCGGCACCACCAGGGTACCCTGACCCTGTACTCCCCGGGCAGGAACCGCTCCGGGATCCAGGGCAGGATGCCCCGGGATCCAGGGCAGGATGCTCCGGCAGCGCCGCGGGGAGCGCAGCGCGGTGCTGCCCCCCGGTGGCGGCAGGGCGGTACTGCCGGCCCGGCCCGGCGCACCCTCCGGCATTCCCGCACCCACCGTGCACGGATGCGTCAGGCTGAACCTCTCACGAGTGTCGCGCCACAAAAGTTAACCACGAGCACATTCCCGTGCCCCCCGGGCAGCTGCCACAGCCCCAGGGCGGCCCCGCCGTGCAGAACGGGCACGGTGACACTCGCCAAACGGAATTCCCAAGGCAAATCAAAACCTGCCGGCTGCCAAGGCATTTAGCAGATACTTGCCAAATTGGAGAAAACTTCGCTGGTTCTCAGAGGGTGACAGCTTCGTTGCAAATTGTCTCCACTCCCCTCCCTTTCCCCCACTGCTTCTTGTAAGAGCTGCACAATAAGTGATTACAGGAATTTTATTCCAATAGAATGTTTTTCCACACTCAAGAAAGCCCCAATTGTTTTCAGATTTTCCTTTTTTTTTTTTTTATTTCACTTCAGGCAATGTTCATACCTGATGAATTTCTACACAAAATGTGAAAAGTTCCACAATCTTAAAAGTGATGAAAAGAATTAGAAGTCTTGTCAACTTTAACTGAGAAGCTTCCCAGAATATGAACAAAGTGGTATGTTGGCTTTTTAAACCTTGTTCCTTTAAAATAACTTCAAAGCTCTTTCACAAAATCTTTATTTTCACTTTTAATAGACACATGTGGCACAAGCCATGACAGCTACCTGCTGCCTGCCATTCTTATTATCTACCTTCCATAGTGGTTTTGCTACCTATATCCCATACTGTAACTTCTGAACAAATAATTTTCAGAAGTCCTAGACACCTCAATTTTTAATTAGCTGTAATACTATTAGAAGTTTTGCCTTCATCAAAAGGTAAGAAATATTATTATTCTGTCCTGTCACTTGAAAACAGAAAATAAAGCATGTCATTGCAGTTTCCAGTATTCAACATTACTTGTTTAAAGTTTCATATTGAACACTGTCGTATCTGGAACTCAGGTACCATTACCAATATTATTTTTTCTTGTTCCTTTTTATTAAGTACTAACTCTTCTTGAAGTGGAGAAGTTTTCTCATTTCACTGACCTTGCTGCCTTTCCTTGATTCACAAAACTCTCATTATTCTCTCTCAGTAAATGAACAGCCATAAACAATATACACCAGAGTGTATACAATAAAATCCTTTGGGAAAGGAAGTCTGGTGACACGAAAAGAAAACAATGGACTCAGGGAGAATATCACTCCAGTTAAAGCATTTTAAGTCCAGTTTTCAGTAAAAGAGAAAAGAAGTAAAAAGGTAAAAGTGCATCCAAAAGCAGGTATGTAAATCTAAACAGCATTTAGATCTCTGAAAATAAAAAACTGTGCCAAAAAAAAAAAAAAGAAGAAAGTGCATGCATTTCCATTAATTATTTCCAAGCATTTTGCTCCAGCTTAGGTATTTGTGTGTAGATTTAGTCAGCCATTTTTGAAACTGCCACGATACTTAACTATGCAAAAATTAAGGGCTTTATCCCACCTTTAATTCTGTCTGTAATATTACATTAGATTTTTTTTCTTTCTTTCTAACTTCTGGCTTGAAACTGGAGCACTGTTTTAGAATTCAATCACACCATGGAAGTGTCATTTTAACGGAGATGAAAGAACAACATTAACTGACATCCAAAGATTCTGACAAACAGAACTGCACGAGAGTGAGCAATGATTGAGATCTTAATCACTTGTCAGCTGTGCATTGTGATGACTTGCATTTTCAACTAATCTGGCTTGAGTAATGAGTGAAATTTCTAGCTAAGTGGTGATTGGCATTCTCTGAATGAATCTTTTCCTCATATTTCATTTTCATGGGTGACTGATCACATCCAGTATATGAAAAACTGACATGTGTTAATTGAACAGGTTTGTGACAGGTGATTAGTTCTCCTTTGCTAAAGAGTCCTAGAGCTGTTTAATTGTTTTTAAATCACAAAGTTTTGTCATCACCCTTGGCCACTGACTCTCAGATTTGAAGTTCGGGATATCCCTTCAAAGGTGCAAACCAAAGCTACAAGAACCCCGCAGTCCTTGATTCCTGACAGCTTCTCTTGCTTACACTACCTTTTGGGGAGGAAAAGAAGATGTGAAGGACAAAACAACCACCCAGTTAGGAAGAAGACTCTCAGAAGAACAATGATCTCTTCCTTCTTTAAGTATTCTTCTAAGGAATTCTTTGAAAGTTTCCAAAATACATACTGAAAGATGAAGGGCATTAGATTCTTGGGCGGGGTAGGGGGGGAATCAAGGAATTCATGGGAAAACTACCAGGTGCTTGGCAATCAGCTCAGCCCTACGTCTTGAAAGCTGAACTTCTCAGTCTACTGTGCAAGAGCCATCCCATTACAGTACTGAGAGCCAAAACCACACGGAACACCAGTTCCCACACGACTGTTCCATGGACACCAGAGCAGAACACCTACAGCTGGTTATTCCTGTAGGGCAAGGAGCCTGGAGACCTTGGAAGTAACCTGCAAGGATAGGAGCCCCAGCGTGAGCCGGAACTGCAACAGCTGCAGGACAAAAACAGCTCCCAGAGGGACAGCTGGCATGAGACTCAGAACTCTGAAGCCAGAGCCAGAGATGGACTGAGACACAAAGGCTGCAGGACAGAAACAGGACATGGAATCCTCCCTAACCTAAAAGTGGCTCAGCATACCACACGAGGGATTACAGGAGCATATTACGTGGCAGCAGCATCACATATTAAAATTGCTGGGAAGAGAATTTTTGAAAACTTATTTTCCGGAAATAGGGAAGTTTAGATATTACCTACGAAACAGAACTTACAAGTTTTGGGCAGCTCTGCCCTCTCTTCTGTGCCAGGAAGACTACCTCTACCTTACACTGAAGGACAAAGAATGTTTTACCTACAATTTTTCCTGTGAAAAAACTAGTAGAATCTGCTAATTACATGTTTGCTGGTAGGACCAGCCAACAAAGGACTTTTGGCTATTCAGATAACCTCTCCTTGTTCTCATTCCTCTGTGCTAACTGCTGCATTTCCAACCCTGCTTCTTCGCCCTTAGCTTCATGACAGACCTATTTTCTCTTCTGCTTTGCTTTCTCCACTTCTCTCTCATGAAAGCTTTCTTTCCAAGATCACTTTCTATTTAGCTTACCCTTTCCTAATTTTTGAGTGTTTGGGTTTTTTTGGTTGGTTTTTTTTGTTGTTGTTGGGTTTTTTTAGGTATTACCGTAACAATAAATACCTTCCTCTTTGTCTCAGTATCTGCAGTTCTATAAGATCCTATGAGGATTACAGCTGCCTACAGTGGCACTTCTTACTCAGCTACACTGCAGCTTCTTCCCATACAAACAGAAATTCCTATTCACTTCTTGTCAGATTAACAGAGAAAAGCAACAGCTGCAAGGACAAGTTTGGTGCAGTTTTAAGGAACTTCTGACCCTGGGCTTGAGTAATTCTTTCACTATAAATTGATGATTCCGATAAAGTAAATATTCTGCAAGTTTTCCCATGATCTTCTGAATACAGACTTTAGAGAATTTGATAAATTTGTGCAATTACTCTGTCTGTTCCCTTGCTAAATAGTTGCCCTTTCACCGATGAAGATCTCAGATTCAAACTTCAGCGGTCAATTTTGATGTGTTCAAGCCAAGGGGCAAAAAAGCAAATAACATACTTATCCTTCAGGATCCTTAAATGTGGTACACACAAGATGCACCAGAAAATATATGCCAGAAAGAATATAGTGGTGACAGTTATGGCAAACAACTGAAAAATTCATGCAAGAATGTGTAATGTGCAAAAAGAATAGAGGATTAATTACATCATAAGGATTGAAGCAGGAGGAAGATTTTTTTATCAGACATACAAATTGCAGAAATACAAGCAAGTTTTTGAGACTGCATGCTGGACGAATTTTGATTCACTCACATCCAGAGACTAAAGTACTCAATAAATTTTAGACTACATTTAGAAAATGAGAAATTGCTTAATTTTGTAGTAAAGTATCTGCTAAAACTCACCTAATTCAATATCTCTTATCCCCATGTATGTTTCAAGAAGCTCATCCACTTTTTTAATTGCTTTTTCTTCAGCTTCAGTTGGCTTTGTTAAAATAAAGGGAGAAAATGAGAAGAGTATTATTATATCCATGCAGATTTCAAAGTAATCAGCAATTTGCCAGTGATTATCCTTACTCCCATCTTGGCCACCTAGACTTACAAAACCTACGCATTATTCCACTCTCTTTCCCCCTTCTCGTAAACCTGAGCCTATACCTCCGAACATCAAGCCACACAGCTCACACATTCAGATTAAACAGGGCCTGTACATCTCCTGACAATACAGATCTTCATCAAATCCTCACCAGATTTAGAAGAACCCGGAATAAATAACATTTCTTCACCAAACTCTAATCCTGGTTTTACACATATTATGTCAACGTTTGTCGTTAGCCTCTCCTAAAACAACCCCTACACCGGCCCTGTACACTTCCCAGTGTCAGAAATGCAACCAACTCTTCAACCATCTCCCCCTTTTTTTATCTCCTTCCCTCTTTTCAACACTTCTTGGTCTATACTACCTTAAATTCATCCATGTAATCCAAAACCTAAATATAGGTTTTCTGCTTCCAGGTTCCTCAGCCCATCCTACTCCTGCTAGTCTTCTACTTTATCTAAGCATTTCTCCATGCAGAAGCCAGTCTTTGTCCCACAAGCTTTGTAACATCCAGATTTTTCCTTCCTACTTTTCAGCCTTAGTGAAGAATAAATCAGGTGTCAGACAACTGAACTACTGAAGGGCCCCAAGATAACCATACCATTTCCTCCACAGTAGCAGGGCCTTTGGTTCTCAGGCGAAGTGTTTCTCGCCCTTTGGAGATTTTAGCCTCTGGCAAAGTTCCACCTTTGGACCTTGGTCCCAGCTTTTCTAAAGACAAAACAAACAACAAAAACAAAAGAATACCAAGCAAAACTAAGTACATGGTACATCAGAATATGATATATTTGCTTTCGTTATCTTCACTTTTTATTCTAATCAAGATCTAGAAGTATGTAAAAATTTAATTATCAATTAACTGTATTCTAAGTATAGCTTTGCTGACAAATTCTTGTCTTCAAACTCTGACAGCTGCTCGACTGCACTGAAGCTAAGACTTCCATTGACCAATATATCTAAGCAGGCCTATGGCATTCACTTAATAGATGCACCTTGTATGATTTTATTTCCCTATTCTATAGAAAAGTGTGTTTATTCCTTAATTAGAAAACAGCTGCAAGTCACCAGCCAGCTGCTGACTTATTCTGGTCTTCCCAGGCAGAACACGTGGCAGGTTTAGCAGTGCAACATTCCCACCTCTCACTGCTGCAACGGTGCAAACACTCCCGCTAAGCAGGTCATGAGGAGCCACATTTTGCTAAGATAACAATTTGGTTATGAGCAGTTATGGTTTCACACAGGTGAAATGTCCATGAGTAGATCTACAGGTTTTCCATTGGTTTCACCAAAATTATTTCACAGCTGATGAATCTCTACTAAGAATATATGGGTTTACACAAAGTTTCCTTTACCTGAATTCAGCTTTCCTTGTTTAATCTTGGGTAAGGTCACCCCAGTTAGTAAATGGAGCACAGAATCATTTAAGATTTGGCTTTGATTGGCAAGGTTTTAAATTACTTACTGACATGGGAATTATACAGTGAATCTGGAAAGTGCTAGAAGAGGTAATTTTGCAGAACTGTTTTTAACTGTCCTGCTTTATCTAACAGATTATTCCTCCTCTTAACAACAGGCCTTTATAATAAGCTCTTCTTGAAGGCAGGATTTTAACAGGTTATATTCATTTTGCTCAGATTTCAGCTCATAATTCTTTCATTAGCAGTCAAATACAGATTATTATGCTGAACAGGTCTTGAAGAGTAAATTTTATTAGCCTCTGTTTCAACAAATAGATATATCACAGTCTCACATATATACTAAGGATGAACACTTTTCCTTAATCCTTTTATTGCTTCAAGGGCAGTTTTAAACATCCTTAAGATTGTCATCATTTCTACAAGACTCGTTCCAAAAAGTCATTCCTGATACAAAATACGTATTTTTCTATCTGTCAACCTTAGCATCTTAAAACTCACTACTTGACATAGCCTTTATTTGCAGTACTTCAGATCAAAGCTCCCTGGCCATCACAGAAAGTATTTTTCATATTCACATAATTAAAAAATTTAGAGTTTGTGTTACGCTGTTTTTACTGTGTTTCTATTGATTTTTCACAATTCATAGGGGGCCAGCTGGTGACTGGTACAAGTCTTTAATTCTGTGCTACAAGCAACGCCTAGAGTAGCTGAGGCAGCCTCTGTGCACATGGTAGAAGGATATCCAGCCAGTAAATTCTACTTATTTCACATTCTGCTGAGAAGAAGAAAAATAAAAGTAGTTTCACACAGAGGCTTGTCTCTTATTTCTGTACCCTCAGCAGCCTCTGTTGAAACTAACAGGAATGCAGCACCTACTTGTCCAGTAGGTTCTGGATCTTGTTTGTCAACTCCTCTGGGGCTATTCTCAGTGTGCTGCAGCTTAAACACTATCTTGAATAAATTTGTGCCTGAAGCCTAACTGCACCTAAGGCTAGAGGCAGGATGTTCAACACACTGAGCACTGCAACTTGCAAATTAATGTCTGTAGGGTAAAAAAGTAACATGCATCTTCTAAAAATCTCTCACAAAGCTCTGATTACCTCTTAATTCAATGTCATATAAAAGATACCGCCATAAATTAGCAGGTTTCCTTCTCTACATCACAGGCAGACTAAAAGGTATCTTAATCACTTGACTGAAGTAAATACTATTAAATAATGGCTGAAGTTACGAATCAAATGCTGATTTGCCCTGGTCTTTACAAACAGACTATGCAACATTTTGAGAATTGAATACAAATTATAGGCCCATATTAAAAAAGGGTATTGCTTTATTACTAATTGTGATAGAATACATATGTAATACCACTTTAGCATAATGTATAAGATACACATTTACTTAACAGGACCATGAACTTAAATCCAAATGTGTTAGAGATCAACTCATAACCCTCATTCTTCACAGAAGCGCCAAACCCAGAAAGAAATCTTTGCATTTCTCTCATTTTCAATTTCTGCTGCTATCCTGACACCAAGTGTCAAGACTGGTGTATGACAGTACCTGTAAACTACTAACATATAAAACTGATTTGAAAAATAAACATTTAAAACTTCTGCTGCTGCAGTGAAGATGGTGATTTTGAATTTACTGTTACTGCAGGTGTGCAGAAGGCCTCCTACAAACTTGGGATTTAGCACTATTTAGACGTTTTTATTACAGCAAAATGCCACATAATTTGGGAGGATGTAAAAAATTGAGATAATAAAAATTATAACTCAGTCTCTGTTTTGATTCCCTGAGCTAAATCTGCCTCTTTTTATGTTTGTTTGTTTACTACACTGATAGAATTAATACATAAGAATTCCCAGTAGATATGCATTCCTCCTATTTAAGTGTAACTCGCTCATAGCATGCAGGTGGCAAACACAGACATAGCTTTGCCACACTGTCTCCTTCCAATTCTGAGTATAACTGCTGTATGATCAGAGATTCACAAAACAGCTGGGAAGAGGGAGAGCAGACAAGCAGAGAGGCAGCAAAAGGGGCGCTCTGAGAAATCCCAGTGTTTTCTGCAGCCTCCTTCTGCATTAGCGAGCACAGATCCAAGTAAAGGATACAGAAATAGAAAAGCCTGACACACAGATCAACAGGCAATATGGATCAATAAGGAGTTTCGAGGATGAGCATATTAAGTGATTCATGCTATAAAACCATATCTATGAAACAATTCCTGTACTATTTTTGCAATATCACGTAGTGGCAAAAGAGACTGAGACTAAGGTAAACCCACATGAAGGTGACTGCTGGAGAAAGCAAGATGGAAGAAAATCCATCCATACATCTTCCACTTCAAAGAAAAAAAAAATGTACACCTAGTGTAGCAGCTATGTTACCTTAGGTGAACACCTGGCTGCACTCTGAAAACAAGCTTACAATGCAATGCAATGTGGGATTTTGCTATCCAGTGAACAAGGTGGACTGTCAGGTCACTCACCAAATGCTTTCATAGGCTCTATCAACCGCAGCTTAAACATCCGACCTTTCTCCAGCTCTTTTAGCATTTTGGCAACTTCATAATGCCGACAATCTGACACATTTTTTCCATTTATAGTCTCTATGTGATCCCCAACACAGATTGTTTTGGCTTGGTCCATAAGGCTGCCTTCTTTGATTCTCTGTTGTTTAAAAAGAAAAACAAAACAGAATTAGAAACACTTCTTTCAAAGGTGACACCTTTTCAGAGGTGACACCACAGAGTTTCAAGAACATCAGTTAACTACATCAATAGTGGTGAGTTGGTTATTCCAGCAGTGTGTTTTGTCTGTAAGATTTTCATAAAACATATTTTGAAAAGCATTCTTTTTCAAACAAAGTATTTTAGTAAACATTAAATAAAAAATCAGCAGGGAAAAAAAGAATGCAATTTTACATTAGAAATTAATGGTTCTGAATAAGCTAACATTTTTTGTGCTTTAAAACTGAACAGGCATGTCATTAATGTGAATGTTTAATCATTTTTGGGGGGTTTATTTTGATTTAATAGTTTGACAAGCATAGGAACAGAATTTTTCACTTACCCAGGCACATAAAATGTGTGTGTTATATAGTAAAAAAATGACATACTATAAAGGACCAATCTTAATAAGATCTACCTCTAGTGGTAAAACTACCATTTTCCTCATCAAGCTATACAGCTGTATATTAAAGGAATTCCTCTGAAATAATAAAGAATAAGAAAATCTTCTAAATGCCATCTTGTGGAAAATACACATGGTCTAAAGGTCATAACAGAAGTTAGTATTTATAATTTTTGTGAAGTTTTAAAAGGGAGAAAAAATCTTTAAAATATCTCTATGATTTGTCACACTTAAAATGTCAGTGATTCTGTTTCTTGTTGTTACATACTATCATATTTGTTCATCATGTACATTCCTCACATAAGCCATTATTCTTTGGCTATTTAATAGAAAAGCTATGACATAATAGAATATCTTATATTTAGCAGAGATACGACTTTCATTCTAATATGTTCCTGAATACCAATCTTTTCAATAACATCTGACGTTCAGGCTAACTTTGAGTGAGATAACAGTGAGACAAAGGAGATAAACATATTGCCACCTACTACTGTGACACTCAGCCCAGCTGCACAACTCTCTCAAAGCTGCTTCGAGTTCATGTGCGCATGTCTGAGCCCACATATGTGCCTCCATCTGAGAGTCAGTGGGAAGTGTGAGAGCACTCCTACAGCATACTGCAACACTTCTAAGCTTCAGGCTGAGTTTAACCCTTTCTAGCACTTTTTTCTTTAATCTAGATCTAAACCAAACAGAAGCCTGATGGTAAATGAAGAGGTGGGTGTCATACACACCAGAAACCAGGCCCCAAATGCATTTCTGTTCCTAGGATTCAAGAGCGTGCCCTTTTAGTCTATATGCCTGTTTAGCCTATGTGTTGAATTCATATGCATGGAGCTTCTCTTCTTCACTTGGATCCCAACACTGAAACTGTTTAAGCAATATTCACTGGCAATATTTGTGTCATATCAAACTTTTTTCCTAGGACTTAGTTTTTATCATCGCTCCAAGTTAACTGACCTGAGACAGTAGAGCTACACTGTCACAGTAATTAAGATGCAATAGGTATGCCTGTATTTCAAGTGCTCTACAGGAAAATATATGTATATACACAAAAACAATTCAATCAAACAAAGTAGAGACTGCTTAGTCTCTGCTTAGTCATTTACCTAGACAACCAAGTATTAAAAAGATGTGGCTTTTACTTTCACATATGTATTTTCTATGCTGGTTTAAAAGTTCCATTATCTAAATATGCAACAACAATAAAGCTCCTAGAAACTTCCTAAAATTGATGCATTCCCATGAAGACTGCACCATTTTTATTACAACGGTTATTATTAGATCAGTACAAGGAAAATTATATTTGTTCAGAGAAGTTTTACACAATTTACTAGAAATTACAGCTTGTCTTGCTAACGTGCTGAGGGTTTTCCAGTCTGCTCCAGTTATGCAGTAGTCTGTGTGATGGCTGTTGTCTCTGTTACCAGCCAAGCACAGAGACAGCTTCCCTGTGCAATGCTGCACACATGAATGCTGCTTTCAATGCCTGCTGCTTTCAATGCCTGCTTTTAAAATGCTACATAAGCAGCAGCGTGACTGAATGTTACAGGCTGTGTGGATGCCGACAGTAGAAATTCAGAGTTCTGTGTCTTTAAACATAAAAATGAGGCTATGATTTTGCCAAAATGCTTACTGAAACCTCCACTGCATCTTGACTTTCTCAAACATGACCTCAATCAAATTTCTCCACAGCAAAGACAAGCAAACAGATTTCTAAATCATGTCTTGTTTTATATCCATGGTAGCGAAGGAAAGAATAGAAAATACAAGCTCTCTATACAAGAAGCTCTGTTTACAGCAGCAATGAGAACAGCAACTGGGACAGCAGTAATCGAAGGTAATTGCCAATGCCTCACTAATAATGGATAATTGGAGTAGATTAGAGCAAAGAATCTAAAAAAGGCAGAAAATATGATTAAGGTTCCTAATACCTAGTCTAGCAAGAAGGGTAGCATCATTTCCTCAGCCTCTACCTCTCTCAAAACATACTATCTGTAGGTCATATAGAATAAGAGAGGGGAAGCAGTTATGATTAATATATCGTGCATGTTACTACCCATAGTTGCTACTCAAGTTAATTGTGGTAAATTGTGTTAGTCTGTATCCTTTTAATTCACCCTACCGAAGGAAACAATATTGGAAAGCTGAACAAGCACTATACTTGCCCCTGTTCTAGTACAGCACAAAGGTTTCTGCCCTGTGAACAGGCAAAGACTGAAAGAACATGATCTCATTATCACATGAGTGAGAGAAGTTCTATAAGCACCTAATCAATGACATCAGAAAATCACTTTAAAGTAGGAGGGGGCAGATGCAAGCAGTATTTAACACCTACCACCTCACGGTAGGTCGGGAAATACAATGGTCACATTGTAAAGCTGATACACATTACAGAAGCAGTGAACAAATGAACTAATTTTGAATGACATGCACTACAGAAATAGCTGAACTAATTTTGAATGATGTACCTAAAGAAAAGCAACTTTATTCTTTACTTACCATATTTATGATAATAAAAGATTTTATAGTTCTAAAGGATCATTAAACCAATAATTAACCTGTTATAGTAAGAGAAGCTTCTACCAAACAAAATGTTTCACTGGTAATTAAGTTTACCTTTATAAATGCACGGCCAGTTCCATTGTCTGTAATGGTAAGCCCCAGCAAATCATCAGTTTTAAGAATTTCCACTTCTTTTCGTTGTCCTTTCACATGAGCAAATATGAAATCTTCAAGGCCAATTTGTGCACCTAAGAGCTTGTCCATATCAACTCTGTAAGTGTTCAAAGTGCAAAACATGATCTGTGTAGGAGGAAAGTAAACACATTAACAGTATATTAGGTTTGGTGAGTTTGACAGGAAGATAAAATGACAGCATGGTTCTGGCCTCTGACGGATCTAAAGCTGAAATTAGGATGCCTCTCCTTCTCCAGCTGCCCCAGGAGAAATAGTAGTCTCCATCCACACACACAACAAAAGGCCTCAGTAGCTCAAACTGCAGAGAAGAGCTGCCAGGGAACATAGGAAAGAGACCTACCTGTGTGTGCAGTCTCTCATGGCCTGTCTCAGCCAGCTCTGCCACAGGCACCTTGAGCTAAAGCAGAACAGCTTGCACTGGAGTGAGTGAGCAAACCAGAGCTATCACCATCTTCTGCTTCATCATTCACCCACCTCAAATTCCACAGGATTCAAAGATCACTAGGGACTACTTTAAAATATGATTGCTTAAAAGCAGTTTAATGGGAAAGAAAAGACTTTATCACAACAAAATGGTTATGAGAGAGCATGAAATGTTTTATACTGCTCCATGTGTTCCCTCATTAGCTCAGAGCACGTTGTGTCCAATGGGTTTGCTTAGTTCCTACCTTTCCTCTACCATGAGTTGAGGTCATTCCTGGCCCAGCTTAGTAAAAGCGAACTTTAATAAAAAGGGCAAATTGCTTCTTTATAAATCAGCTTTTCCGAGGAACTTCCCTTCATCACTGGGTATCAGGCACTTCTTTTTCTCCCTATATTTATGATAGTTCTTCAACAGGGAGGTTGATTGTCCTGGGCATAGACAGCATGAGACTAATGCAGCTGTACTGCTCAGGGACAGAGATGGTGCTTTTGCCCACCATAGTGCTGCACAAAGGAATTTGGACAGTCTAGGCACGCTTTGGGCTTTCTGCCCTTACAGGCTGTACTGAACAACTCAGCCAAAACAGAAAAAAAATCAAACCCAACACCCTCCTCACAGCTAGAGTAACTGCACCTGCCCAACACCTTTCCAGGCTGGAGCAGGAGAGGAGTGAGGGTCAAGGGAGTCCACACAGCCTCCTCCTGGAGAGCATTGGAGAGCACAGGGCAGCAGCTGGATGTCATTTTCCTTCAGAGTGCACCTTGGACCCCCTTGCACCCCAGTGTCCATTCCAGCTCCAAATTAGGAAGTGAATAAAGCAGTGCCAACACATTCAAAGGAGAAGACAGTGGGAAGGCAGCCTAGCATTCAAGAAAAACAGCAGCAGGATGTCACCCTGTGCCCTTCATCTGTGCTACCACTCTAATGGCAGCTCCTTGGGATCAGTCAGCAATCAGCTGCCCAAAAACCCAGGCACAGACCTGGGCCTGTGGCCTGATGAACGCTCCAGTGCTCTGCTGGAGAGTGAGAGTCTCTTGCCTTCCCAGTTTTCCTTGCTTTCCTAATAAAAGATACTGGTTTTCCACACCAGAATACTTCAAATGGCTTTTCTTTCCTTCTGGCATCACTGGATGACAGCAGAAAAAATTGAAATTAAAGCCACTAACCTGTTGAAATTGATTCCAGGTCAAATGAGAGGTGGATACTTTTCCTAATGTATTTCACAGAGGGCATTTAAGTCTCTGGAGCTTTCTAGAACTTTGATTCTGTAACTATGGGGAGTGTCGTTTTAAAAACTGAAAGTTTAGTAGAGAGATGATGTTTCTTGAGGGAGCTCGTGCTTTGTTGTTGTTTTAAAAACAAAACAAACAAACAAACAAAGACACCAAACAGCCTTACTTCAAAGGCCACTAGCTTATCTCATCTAATCCATCAAACACCCACTGCAATCTAACACCTTATTTAACAATGAAAGTAGTAACAGCACACCCTTAACAGACATTAGTTTTATTTGCTCAGGTAATGCAACGTTTTTCAGTTAAACAATACTCAAGCAGTAACAACACCTGAGAAATTAATCCGTTTTTAAACAGAAAATTGCATTTTATTTTATATATAATAATCTTTTCTTTTTTAAACCAAGAAGGCTCAATTCGAACAGATGATATCAAGTTCACATACACATTTTCGGCACTCTCAAGCTGCATAACTTTGCTAGTTTAAAACGGCAACTCAGTTCCGTGTTTGCTGTTCCTACAACGAACAACGAGCACTGTCTTTACATTTTAGACATTAGCATCCTTCATCTGACCTTGTCAAACAGACAATCATCTAGTAAATACTGTCACACCTTTGAATAGATAAAGTTGGCAACAGAGCAGAAATGTGATATTTAGAAACTTGATCCAGAGTTTCTCTTTTTAGACTTTCATCTGGATGGCATTCCTAGTACAGCCTATAAGTCTGCAGAATTTTTTGTGAGTCAGTTCTGTGCTAACCACAAGGCTGAGGGAGCATCAGCCAGTCAAAAATAAAACTTAAATCATTCTTTATCCTCTTTGGTGAACAACTGCTTTTTCTTAGAACAAATATATGCAAAGAGTAATGTACTAAAGTTGTATCTACCCAGGATAATATACTATTACACCATCTACCAGTTACAGCACAGCTTTCTCTGTACACAACTGAGACCTGTCAATTAAAAAATTATATTTTTTGGCAGATTTTACCTAAGTTTAATATTAGTACCTAATAACAGATTGTATACTTAAATATTTAAACAACAGCTTCCACTCAAATTTTGGCGTATTTTTAATAGTAATGTTCTTATCCAAAAATGACGCAAAAAAACCCTCACTGTGCAATTTTCATTGATAAGTCTTTTCTCTCCTTATCCTAAACCTTCATATGCACTTGATCTTTAACTCAGCATACCAGTGCTGTGATATTTCATGCCAACTTTAGCAAGATATTATAAATTAGAACTGTTACATCAGTCACAAAGTATCTAGGATGCCTCCTTCACCAGGAGTTATCTTGTGCAGCACAGAGAACAAGGAAATTCCATTCAGTAACAGGGACTGGGGGCTTATGCACAACCTTGTAAAATAGATTTGTCCGATAACATTACTAACAGATTATTCCCTGCAACAGTATTTCAACTGGAAGAGACCACATTAGCCAACAAAACCAGGGTTTCACCGTGTGTTATGTAAAGAAACTGTATTAGCTAAGAAAAAGAGGGTTACGTGATGTGTTATATAAAGTATTTATGCAGTACCATACTGCACATCCTATATATTCATTATGTTCTCATCTTCTACATTAAGCCTACACCTTGAGATTCCAGATAACTTTGCAGAGGAGATCATAATCACTTTCTCTGTTTAAGAGGTAGGGAAATGGGAATTCTAATTCTGAACAAGATGTTTAACCTGGAGAAGAAGCTTAGGGGAGACCTTATGACTCTCTACAGTTACCTGAAAAGAGGTTGTAGCCAGGTGGGTTGGTCTCTTTTCCCAGGCTACCAGAGGGCACAGTCTCAAGCTGCACCAGGGGAGGTCTAGGTTGGACATTAGGAAGAAGTTCTTCACAGAGAGAGAGACTGGGTATTGGAATGGGATGCCCAGGGAGATGGCAGAGTCACCATCCCTGGAGGTGTTTAAGAAGAGACTGGATGAAGCACTCAGTGCCATGGCCTAGTTGACAAGATGATGTTGGGTCATAGGTTGGACTCTGTGACCTCAGGTCTTTTCCAACTTAGTTGATTCTGTGATTCTGTAACACCCACTGATATATTTTCCTATATATGTAGATGTCATAATATCTAGAAGTCACAAATGCATTTTCCAAGTACCTTACTCACTTTATCCTCCCTGAGGAAAATGTGGGAGCCTTGACCAGCTGCAGCAACAGGAGAGTAACCAACTCCTTCAAGTTCTAGTCTGCTTTTTGTACTATATGAGGTATGCAACTTTGCCTACCCAAACACATTCAAAACTTTATAAAATAAGTATTCAGTTTGTTGGGTTTTTTAAACCCAGAACACACAAGTATTACAGTGTAAGTTCTTCCATACAATTATTTCCATACTCATATATTTCAAATACTTTCAATAAATGTATTTGAAAAAGACACCATTAACACAGCAAGGACCACACATAATATGGGTGGGACATTTAAGCACTGCTTAGGGAAACAGCAAGCAAAAAATTGCTGCCATAGGGTTGGGAGGCAGTGGTTTGTTGGGAGTGTTGTTTGCTCATTTAAAGCATTCAATCTGCAGGGAAGATTGCGAGCAATTTGTTTCAACAGATAAGCATATACAATAAAACTTCCAATATTTCACTGATAAGGATGAAGGTTTCACAAGCTGACTCTCTTCTCCAAAATACATTTTAGATTTTTTTCCTGTTATGAGGACAGTTTTGTTCAGAAACCCAAGTTCAGCAGTGGCTTATTTGTCAGCAGTTTTTCATAGGAATTTAATTTGAACAGGTTTAAATCAAATACTTCTAAGAAACTTTAATGTGGCACAGCCTCAACAGTGTACTTGACTGTTTAGCATAAGGAAGCAAGGCCTATGGAACAACAAACCACACACAAGCTCAGCAGCTGACTCAGATTAACAAAAGAGACAGAGGGAGCTGCATTTCTGCCCTTACTGCTACCAAAAAGGTCTCTCTTTTCCTGTATTCCCATTGTGAGGCAAAATTCTTTCCACTGTGAAACCCCAACCTCCATGGGTTCTTGACAGACACACCCATTGAGCATTCAGCTTGCCTCACCAGCCTCACCATACTTCACCTTGCAAAGCAAACAAAATCATCAGAAGTGCAAATTATGAGTACACAAACCAAAAATCCATACAAAAATCCATACGAGTACACAAACCAAAAATCCATATAGCTTCTATGGTTTACCATTCCCTTCTTGTCGGAACAAGAAATAGCCTTGCTGCAGCTGGACTTTAATATCCATGTTCTCAGTGCCTGATTAGCTACTTTGAATACTTTAAAGCCCTACCATGTGCTCTCACAGGGGCATACTACCACCAAATGCTTTAACAGACCCACATTGTCCTTCAGTCAGTGCTCGTTTATTTACCATACAGGCTGCACTTAGCACTTTCATCCTTACAGGGAACATAACATTCCCTGTTATATTTCCCAGTAGTCACAGTGAAGGAGTAACCCTAAATGGCCAAAACTACAGACAAATAGTTTTTCCAACTACTTTTCCTACTTCATCCTCTATAGTAAAAATAGGGGGAGCTATTTCTATTACTTATGCAAACAGAAACATACATCACTAATTAAGAATTGCATCTAAGTATATATTTTTTTAGCTCTGTGCTTCCTTGTTGAAACTAATCAAGTTAAAAGTCAGGAACAAAAAGCACTAATATTAATGATACAGGCAATTCATTGCTAGAAGCCCTCCTTCTCCCTTTGGAAAGAACATTCATGTTGCACCAGGAAGAGAAGAAATGCTGGTCATAGTAAAAGTCAAGAGAGGTAGATAGAAAGGCAGGCTAAATAACAGTTTCAAAAGGGGTAACTGAGATATATTCACCTAGGAAGATGGACGATGAATAAAACACCCAGGCACAAGCACAGGAAAAGCCTCAGAAAGCTGCTGTTATATCTCACTCCTTCATAAATACCTAGCAAACATCATAGGGGTGGATAATAAAATCCAGCTGTAGCAAGGCTATTGAAGCTATGCCTGTCTTGTCCTGTCCCTATCCTACCCTACTCAAGATCCAGGTCTGCACAGAAGTTTCTGTCAGTGTCTGTCCAACAAACAGTGTGTTTTATATAAACTTCTCTCTGTTACTGCTGGCAGTCAATCACAGAACCTGGAAAGGATTCACCAGCAGAAGCTAAACTCAGTTGGTCCTGTGAGATGTGATCCAAAGGGGAAATGAGGTGCTATAACCATGCAAAGTCAAAAAGAGAAGTGACAGATTACAAGTATAGTTCATTCTGCATAGTATTAAAACACTTAGGAACTTATCCAAGAATCCATACCCTTGCCTACACTACAGTAAACTCACATATATTAAATGTATTCACTTCTGCAAAAGTTCTCTGAATGTTCTCCACACCGAGCTCTTCCCCTCCCTTCTCCGCCAATATTTTCCACCTTGGGCACTGCAGGGTAGAGATCTCCATGATAGTACGTGTTTCCAAAGGCATTCAAGTGTCACACTGCTCGCAGGCTGCAGCACAGCTAGGTCACAGAAACTGTCCTACACAGGTGATACCAATAATGGCATTTAAGTACCTCAGTGTCCATCAGTTTGATGAGATGTAGCTTCTGGCTTTACTCTTTACACCAGACTATCTGTCCAAAAGCAGCTTTAACTAACAGATAATACCATTTAAAATAAATTCTAATAAATTCACATTTCATGGCAGTTCTTGCTCTCCACTGATCTATTCTATTTTATCTTGTCCATCCAAAATTCTGTTGCAAGACTCTCTGGTTTAGATTCTTCAGTCTACTGTACCACATTTACAACAGGAGATATTTTTGATCACTATTTTCATTTCATACAAGTTAGTTTCTTAAAGCCAACTGAATTTCTAGAGTAAAAGATTTTAATTTCAGTGCCTCCAGCAATAATTCTCCATCTATTTTTACCAATAAACCACATTAAAAAACCCAAGTAAACCAACCAACCAAACCACACCACAACAAAGAGAGCCAAAAAGTCACACATAGGAATGGAACAGTAGAGAGGAAAAAAAAAATAAGAAACTTCCCTAGTTCGGCACAAGGCTGGCAATACATGCCCATGAAACATGTGGTGCTTCCTCTAAAATGTTTGAGGGTGTCAGATTATACACCCAGCAGGAGAAACAGGAGCGCACCTTTCATACAAAATTAAGTTTCCTTGTGAACGCTGTTCTTTTTCAAGTCAGTGGAGCCGAAAGTTCAACAGTGAAAGGAAGAAAACTAAAATAGGAGACAATCTGGCAATTATGAGAACTGGAGAATAAAAGGTATAACTGAGATGGAACAGAACAAAAGGGGAACAGCAGCTCAGTACGGAAAGAAAACAATGCAGCAGAAGGTCAGAAAGCAGCTGGGAGGATCTGGAACATAGGTGCATTGCCTGGCAATGGCATTGGCATCTCTTAATTAGTTAATGGAACAGTGACTGGTTAAACTGTATTCACTGCTTCTGCCACTTTACCATTGTTCGAAATGCTGCTAAGTCAGGCCACAGCAAACTCTCGGAACAAAGTCTGCAGTAGCATTCGTCCTACAACTTTGTAAAATACCAGTAACGAAGCAGCAAGCAATAAAGCTGTATAGGTACACGTAGGCACAATGAAATCTTAGCACTTTGTTTCAGTTTGCCACTCGGAGGTTAAGGTTCCCAGAGCCAGTAGGAAGAACTTGATAGGGCCTCTACCTTTTAACTAAGAGAAAACAATGCATTTACAAATACAAATGAATCATTATCCAAACAAATGTTCGGAACATGGCTCAGGAAAAAAAAAAAAAGCCAAAAACACAAAAAAAATCAAGAAGGTAGCAGCGTTAAAAAAATTCGAGTCTGTTACCGACTCAAAAAGCCTCACTTGAACAGTGAGCCTTTTAAAAATAATTACCTGATAAAGCAGAAAACTTTCTAAGCGTCACATTCGGCCGAAATTTTACAAGGCGGTCAGATTTAGGGCATTCAGCCACCCTCCCTGCCCGGGGCTCCGCACGCTCGCTCGAGAGGGTCGCTGGTTTTCCCCGTGTCAAACGCAGCTGCGCTCGTGCCTTTTCCCGCACGGCAACCCTCGGTCGGAACAGCAAAGGGAACTTTCCCCTCCGGGATGGAGCGGAGCGGAGCGGCCCCGCGGGCCCTACCTCTGCGGGGTCGATGCCGAACGCCTCCCCGATGCGGTCGTACAGCTCCCGGGGGCTGCCGAACCCCTCCACGCGGCCCGTGGGGCTGCCGTGCGCCAGCTGCGCGTGGAACTGCAGCCGCGACGCGGCCGGGGCCGCCGCGGGGGCCGGGGCCGGCGCCTCGCTCTCCACCAGCTTGGAGGTCTCCTTGGACTTGTCCTTCCTCTTGCTCCGCAGCGGCATCCTGCCCGCCGGTGCCGGGCTCCTGCCGCGCCGCCGCCCGCCCCGCACTGTNTCGCTCAGCCACGCCTGCTGATTGCCAACCACCAAGTGCGCGCTGGTGCGGGTGCGTAACCAGCACGGAAAAGAGACCGTGAAGGACTTCGGCCAACTCCTGCTTATTTACTGCAACTGTACGTAGAGTAGCTAGGAATCTCTAAGCGTTAATAAAGCAACAGCCATTAAGCAAAGTTGAAGAGACTTCCTGTTTTCCAGATTTGAAATACTGAGATTTAACACAGAAATATTTGAAAAGTGTATTTTCTAACATTTAATAGATTTAAAATGTTGTATCCTCTGCCATGGAATAGAGCAATGTATTGTACAGTTAGATGTTCACATTACGTGAGATGTGTGCTCCAAACTACACTCACCTCAGTGCAATTGCTCTATTTTCACAGGAGTACTGAATCCACTCGAGATGTGAACAGTGCAAATTTCATGAGGTAACATCCAACATCTCTAAAAGAATCTGCTACAAAGCTACAGAGAAAAGCAGCACTACCTTACCATATCATCTGACTTTCAGAATAAAAAAGACAAACCATTGCAGAGGGATAAAAAGCATTCTGGTACATGGAGTCAGACCAGGCAGGCACAAAGATTGAATTACTATGAGGCAGCCCAGAGGCAAAACTACTGAGCAGATCTAATCAGAGAGTACCTAGAGCATCTCAGAAATTACGTACAAATGTTAAATTGCTTATGCTGTGAGGTAAAAAAGTTTTGAAGCCAGTCAGACTTTAGTCTTTCCAGACAATATGTGATACATTTAAGTGAATATTCAAAAATAGCTTTTATTCAATTCTAATCAAAGGATTCAAGATAATTATTTTTGTAGTAATTTCCACCAATTAAAAAACCAAAAACAACAAACCTTGAAAAAACAAAACTAACTTTTCCTTGTTATTGGAATGTAATTAAGAGGGTTTTGGCATGACCTGGATGAAATTGCAGTGACATGAAATGAAATGGATTAAATAACAGTACCAAACTGTTCATATTCATTCTGATATTTGGGAGGCTTTGCTGTTTTGCAGTTTTCAATAGGCAATTTCTTTCACAAGATGCCTTTTCCCATTTACTAAAATGTATTACAAAAGAATTGGTGACAAGCATTTATGTCTTGTCTCTACTAATCTTGATCTCTACCAATACTTCCTTTCCTTTTGAAAAGATAATTGATTCTTAAGAAACAGTAAATACTGCTTATGATCATTACAGATTTTAAAATTTTCAGTAATGAGTTACTAAATTAAAAGTCAAGTTTTCCCATATAGAGATTGTGCAGTTTTATTTTAAAAAAACTCATGGATATTGACATAGTCCTAATTTAGATATGTTGCAAGATTTTCCTCAATGAAAATGTGAATGTTTCATGTGGAGATGGATAAAGAAAGACAGCGGAAGCTGGGACAAGAACTATGCTGATCCTACTTACAGCTTGCAGCAACAGGACCAGCTTTTACCTATGGAAAGAAAGAATTATGAGGGCAATGGAGTTAACCAAATAAACTGAAGATATAAACAGTACGGAGCATGTAATTAGTTACATGATGTGATAAGTGAAATGTGTACCCCCTAGGGAAATTATCTGCCAACACCTACTAACACACAGTAAAACAAGATCATGAATCCAAATAAGCTTCCAGCAATTGAGAATACTAAGGATCCAAAAATTACTTAAATTTCACTTTTGAGGAAGAGAGGTAACAATTAAAACGTGTTATTAGCTTGCCTTTGGAAAACAAACCATGTACAAAAACGAACCCCAAAAAAACGGGTTTCATCCTTTTATCCTGAGTACATTGCACACTACAGGTTATCACATTCTTCAGTTTCTCACCCATAATACATGGGATGTGAGAATCATGGCATGCAACAGCCATAAAGTTTGTGGAGAATGTATGTGGAATCAGTCACAGTACTGGATATGAAATGCCACTATCGGTAAGAGTGTTTCACTATACATGATGTACCTATCTGGTATTTCAGGTGTTGGCTGGGTGGGGTGTTGAATTTTTTGAATGTAAGGCAGCAGGGCTGTGAGTATGGTAATTTGTCCTCGATAAAGAAATCAGCCATGACTAACAAGATTGTTGTTGAGTAGCTCCTCCCTTGTGTAAACCGGTAATTCCAGGGAAACAAAACAAGCACAGGGCACTTATATCTTCTATGCCCAGGGGGATCAACAGTAGATCTCTACTTTCCCTCTTTAAATAATAGAACAATTAATTGGAGAAGCCTGAAGGAAATAAATCATGCCATCTAAAAATCCATTGCTGAGCAATTTGACAAATGAAGAGTTAAGATTCTGTACTTCATGAGGGGATCAGTGTTGCTATTTGCCCAGTTTGTGTGCCAAACAGTAAGAGACCTTATGATGAACACCCTGGTTCTATAGGATCTGTTCAGTAAGTGGTATCATAAGAACTACTCATGTCAGCTGCAAAGGAGGACTAACATTTACTGTCTGGAAAAGGACAAATGACTCAATGCTATTTACAGTACCATGTCCATGTCCTGTATTTTTGAGGTCTAGCACAATCAAGTGACAAAATTCCACCCTAAGTTATAGAAAAATTTCACTGGTAGAGTAAAACCTACTTTACCCCCAAAGTATGCTACCAGTGAGTCACACTAGCGCATAAGATGCACATGCTAGAAGGTAAGGCAGGAAATTTGTTCAGCATGCCACAAACAGGCTTCAACAAGCTTTCAGCATAGCTAATACAAAAATGGCTCAGTGGAAGAGTGTAATACTAATACCCCCACAATATCAGAAAGCCTACTGTGTAGCAGAACACCACTGCATGGCAGAAAGGAGAAACAGTCATAATGAAGCTTGCCCTACTTTCCAACAGCTTGAGGTTGTCCTAAAGCTTGATGTTGGGCAGATTAAAAAAGGATCTTTAGAAGCAGAGGTTTTCATAGACTAGCTGGATGAACTTCAAAGTAATTAAATGACTTTCACATTCAGTGGCACCTAAACAACCTTCAGGAGACCAAAACCCCTCTTCATCCCAACTTCATGAATGACCGTTTTATTTCCATGTACTTCAGTAGTTACAAATATAGTAGGTGACTGAGTATTTGCTTCCTTCTCCCAAGTAGCCTTTATTAAATAATCAAGTGGGGTTTAAAACATAGCTTTTAAGCACACTTTTGATTAGAAAAATATTATTTTTGTGAATCCTGGATTAGACAGATATTAATACTTCCTCTCATATTTTGAAGTAATTCTTACATGCTGTTTTCCGAAACATATACTTTGTTAACTCTCCGTAAGAAATACAAGCATTTATTTCATACCAGTCCTATAAGTTTTATATTTTGAGCTTGAAAACAGTTGGAAAAGTTTAGTTTGCTATACATATATATATCTCTATATACACCTCTAAATACACAAGATACTGCAATTCCTCAATTTAACACTACTCCTCTTGCCTGAAGATAGTTACAAAAAATAGTCCTAGTTGCTGTAATTTTTTTTTAACAAGTTGGACTATGGTTACAAGATCCTGGATTACAAAATGCTCAGTTCCATTAGCTTTTAAACTGACAAACAGGTATTTCAGAACGATATGCTTTTGAAGTCATGTAGCTTGTAGCATTTGCCATCATAACAAAATATAAGAGAAAGTTAAAAACCAACTTTACACTTTTTACTTAAAAACCACATAAGAAATGCAATACGGAACATATTGAAATGGAATTTTTTTGAACAAACAATATATAGACTTAACAATATGCAGAAGCACTAAGCAGCAATTTTATATTTTTTTTGTGATACTGCTCCAGCAATTGTTTACTTCCTGTAGATTTAGGACTACAACTAACTAATACTGCATGAAGAGATCTGCAGTTGAAAAATTGATTTTAACAATATCTTCCAGAAATTCTACTCCTTTGAGAAACAGAAATGGGATTCTTCTTGTGCTCATTACAAAGTTATTGTAAATTAAATCCCAACTTCCATATGATTTACTTTCCCGCAGAGAATCTCATATATAACACTGCTATTTCTTAGGCTACCTAAGAGAGCAGGTAACTTCTACGTTTCCACAGGCAAAAGGCTGACACCAAATCTTAGATATTTTCTTACAATAAAAAAACCCAAACCCAGCAACAAAAAAAACCCCTTTGAAAGTATTGTTAAAGCACTGTATTATGGATTTAAACTCAAGTAATAAAGCATGCCCACAAGGCATTTCTTTCACCAATACCATGCCACAATCAAGGGAACCAGCCCTATTACGGTATTATAAAACTAGACTATTACAGAGGGCTCTCTATCTCTCTATGCATATTTTAAACTCATATTTGTATTCAAAAAAGACTCAATTCAAGCATACGAAAGTTTATGGGCAACCCCTATCCTACTTTGTGTCTTACACAAACTTTCCTTAGGACCTGGGCTCTTCCTTTTTCTTCATGGGAGCAAAATTATTTGAAAAATAATGAATACTTGACATCAGAACGATCTTTAAATATCTGCCCTAGCCAAATGCTTTTAGAGGGTCCTTTATGTATCTTTCCATTCCAGCACAGACTTACTCCCTAGGCTGTTGTCACGAGTACCACCCATCTTTGGGCTAAGCCTCATTTGCAGAGCACTGCTCAGAGCACTGTCTAGTGAAAAGTGCTAAGTTCAAGTTCACTGAATTATTTAGGATGCAAGACACCTCTCAGTATTAAATAATCCAACACCTCTGCTCATGCATGGTCAGATGGAGCAGGCTGCCCAGGATCATGTCCAGTCACGTTATGAGTATCTAGAGGAGTGGCAACTCCTCACCCTCTCTGGGCAACCTGTTCTAGTGTTTGACCATCCTCACAGAAAAAAAGTGTTTCCTTGTGCTCAGATGGAATCCCCTGTTTATTAACTTGCATCCATTTAGTCTTCTCACTGAGAGCTACTGAGAAGAGCCTGGCTCTTCCATCTTCATTCCCTCATGTCAGGTACAAAGATCTCCCTCAAGCTTTTTCTTCCCCAGGCTGAAGAGCTCCAACTCTGTCAGCTTTTCATACACCGTCCTGTCCTAGAGCCACTCCACTAAATATCTATTTTCCAAGTACTGTGAAGTCCAGTACTGGAGATGTATCCTCATCAACGCTGGCAGTACAGAGGAAGGATCATCTTCCTCTGCCTGTTATGAAAGTTTTGGCCTTTACTGCCACAAGGCTGCATTTCTGGCTCACAGCTTCTTGAGTTTGTTGATCAATTCCTTCTCAGGAAGCAAGACTTTGCATTCCCTCTTGTTGAACTTTGTGAGAATCCTCTGTCCAGTTCTCCAGCCTGCTGAGGTCCCTTTGAAAGGCAGTACATCAGATGGTGTTACTAGCCACTCCTCCCAAGTTTTATATGATTTGGAAACTCCGTCCCATAATTCAGGTCATTAATGATGTTGAATAGTACTGACCCAAATACTGAGCCATAGGGTACACCAGTATTGACTTGCCCCCATCTGGACTTTGTGCCACTGATTACAACCCTCTGTGCCCACTCATTTGGCCAGCTTTTAAATTCACCTCACTTTCCACTTAATCTAACCTGTATTTTATCAATCTGCCTGCAGATGGAAAGGGTAAACAACATGGCCTGTTCTTCTAACATCCCCAAAGCTCACTGTAGACGGCAGCAAGATTGGTCAAGCAGGATTTTCCCATTGTAGATCTATGCTGACTATTCCTGATCACCTTTTGGAAATGTATTCCAGGAGGACTTTTTTCTATCATTTTATCATGAGTTGAGGTGAAGCTGATTGAATTCCTTCTTGTTTTTCTTGAAGAGCAGTATTTTCTCTTTTCCAGACTACTGGAACATCTCTCAATCTCCTTGACCAAAGATAAATAAGAGTAGCTTTGCAATGGTGTTGGCCACCTCCCTCAACACTTGGCTGCAATCTGTCAAACTACAGACTTCCAGTTAAAGGACACCCTAACCTGGTCCTCCACCACCAAGGTTGCAGACTTTCCCTCTGGTCTCAGGGACCTGGAATTTCTGAATGCTTATTTTACTGGTAGAGACTGATGCAAAGAAGGCACAGAGTAGCTCAGCCTTCTCCATGTTATTTGTCACCAGCTTCCCTGCCCCATGTGACAGCAGGCCCACTATCTGCTGTTCAAGTACTTGTAGAATCCCTTCTTGCTGTGCTGCCTGAAGGCTGAGGAACTAATCCATAGCAAATGGCTACTCTGGCTCCTCAAGCCATATGCCCTTTGCTACACTCACAATGGAGTCCTGACACTTTCTGGGGCAATAAAGAGAATACTTTCATTGCACTGGGGGGTGGCTCAGGAGTTAAACCTGATTTTTCCAGCCTATGCTTTGTGCAGTGGAAGGCAACATACTAAAATGATCTCTTTCGTGTTTTGCTCTTTAAAATATTTATACATTTGTGTATTTCTACTACTATCTCAAACTCCTGTATAAGTGTGTAATGTTATCGATAGGGTAAGGATATAAGAAATAAAGTACTTGAAGGCTCAAGTACCCTATGAGAAATATGCACTGACTTTGTAAAAAATTACTGCATTCTATATTAAGCAAAATAATGAATAAATTTTGCTGATTAGGAAGATGTAAAACAAAAGGAGTGGTTTTCCCTGTAAATTTTACTGCAGAATTCACCTGTGTGATTTGTACTTGAACCCTTTTCTTCTCATGCAGCATTACAGTATTTCCCCCCCACCCATCCCACAAAAACAAAAAAAAAAACCAAAGATTCCACTAGTTGTTACAGATTGCACTTTTAAAGCACAGACTTGCCAGTCTTCTGCATTTCCAGTGTCCTATTTTAATCTGTTGACATATACAGTCTTCTGTTTTATGAAACTGGAAGATTTCGCCTAAGTACTTCTTTTGATGCTGGAGAAATATTATCTGGGAAAATTACTTCAAACTCTATAATTAAGTCTCCACGTTGGTCAGGATTTTTGGGAAATGGCAAACCATATCCTATAATTCTTCTTCTCATCCCAGGCTTTACAACTTCATTTACTGTCATGGGTATGGTTCTTCCTTCTATTGTTGGCACATTGAAAGAGCTGCCACACAAAGCCTAAAGAAACATGAGAAAAAAAAGTTGGTCAGAACTTTTTTTGTACCTACAAATGAATTTGGATCATTTAGAAATTACTCTAATGCTAAACAGTATTTCCACTGTGCACTACTGAGATGTCTAAATTCAAATACAGTGTTCCTTTCTTAAAAAGAGAAGACTTCAGTCTGTCATTGAATAACACTGAATTTATGAATCTTTACACAATGGCCACTGGAGGGTAATTGAGCTTGTAAATCCTTCAAAGACTTTATCAAATAATAAGGGAACTGAGCAGAGCGAACTCATTCATACTTCTCTAGAGATATCAGTCTTCTAAGTTTCCACAGGAAATTTACCATCCCATTTTATTTTTTGTTTGTTTACATTGTTCAAGGACTTACTCTAATATACTATCAACCTGTATCAAATTGCAGAACAACATTTGAGTGTCTATAAGCAGAGGCATATCAAATTTCAGAGCTGTATTCACTGAATATTTGTGATACTCAAAGAAAAGCTAGCAATTATTTTGGTGCACCAAAATTAAAACATTAGACCTCCTGCCTTATCCAAGTTTGTTTTCATTACAAGGACTTCTGATACTAAGATTTTGATTCCTCCAGCTTCACCTGATTCAGAACATTTACTGTACACTGATACGTCCAATTTACATAACAATCTAATGAGTCTAAATAGGCTTTTGTCTACAAAGAAACTGTATTACCCACATTAAATATTGTCTTTTCTTCCTCCCTCATACTACTTTAAGTGCTCTACTGCACACTTTAGTTCAGAATCCTTTAAGAAGGGAGCTTAATGTACACAATGAGCTTATAATGCAAGCAAGAGTTTACTTCTCCACCTGATACCAATTAAGAAGAACAAATACATTACACACACTCAGCTACATTATCTTTTAAATGGTGATTATGTTAAAGCTTCATATTCTTAAGAACTCTCTGAAGTTGTCTTTCTGACTCTTCCTTCAGAAAGCCAATACGTTTAGACTTGGAATGGAATTTTAAAACACTACACCATTTTTGTTGTTATATACAGCTCCTCTTACACCTGTTCACAATTATTTATCATTATGAAATCAATCTCTATGTAGTTTGAAATCACACTGAAATAAAACTTATAAAAAGGGAGGCCTAAAATTTGCTGGCAGTGAAAATATTTTAAGTATTTCTACTTTGTCCTACAGAAGTAGCAATCATCTCACAGCAGCAAGGAGCTATACAGGATAACTATATAGGATGTATTTGTTAATTTTCATTTGTCACTTCAGCCTAACACATCAGTAGCTACAAAGGTAATGTATAAAGATTTAAGTTACATCAACCTTTACTCTTACCCTTCCACCCTTATCCACTTCAACCTCTATAGCAAACAGCTTGAAATACTCCCATTTTTATCAAAACAGCTATTGCTTCCACTATAAATAACTGTGCTCTTCAGCCACACATTGACAAAAGAGAAACTTTACTTAAAAAAAAAAACCACATCCAAAACCCAAATCCTAAAGCTTCACAGCTGCCACACAGCTTTAGCCCTTGTATCATACTGTAACAACCTCAAACATTTACAGTTCTGCCAAAAGAGAAACTTACCTCTCTTAAACTGATCTTAACAGGATAGATAATATTTGATCCATCTCTCTTGAAATGAGAGTGAGGTTTATCTTTAATGATAAAAACAATATCAGCTGGAATTGTGTTGGGTGTTTCATCGCCTTCTTTTGGAAAAGTGATTTTGGTGCCTTCTTTCCATCCTCTTTTTATCTCGATAGTGAGAATTTTGTCCTCTGTTCGGACACTTCTGCCATCTGGGTTAAGCCTTTTACGTGAAATCCTCATTCTTTTTGTGCAGCCATGATAGATCTCTTCCAGTGACACTTTAAGTTCATGGATTACAGGGGGATCTTGTTTACGACGTAACTGACTGCCAACTGTATTCCTTTCCCGTGGAAAACCATTCATACTGAAAGTAGTGAAGGATCCAAATGGATCACCATCCACCTCCATGTCTTCAGTGTCTCTGCCCCCAGGCATCCTTCTTCCAAAGAAGATCTCAAAAGGATTTGTGCCACCAAAGAAAGCTGCAAATGTAGCATGTGGGTCACCATGGAAGGAGTACCTGAAGGTACCACCCTGTCCATCAGATCCTCCAGCTCCTCCTTTCAGACCTAAATAAGACAAATAAGCAATGTTAGAAACAAATTGAGTATTATTATAAGCTTTCCTACTGTAGAATGTAATGATGTAAAAACTGATGGGTCAAAAAGATATCTGCCGTAGAGTCAAAGGTCTACTCTTCAATGAGGACTCACCATGAGAATTTGCAGTACCAACTAGTAATTCAATGGCTTGAACAGCAACAAAGTTTCTGAAGCTCTAGAATGACTTCAGAAGAATGTGTATTCTGACACCGACAGATTTAATTCATATAATTGAAACCAGTTATTTTATTGAATTAGCATCTTAGAGCAGAAGACATGTCTGCTTGACTTGGTCTCTTCTTTTTTGTAAAGTCTGTTGGGAATTGCATCCCTCCACAAGATCACTCCTGGGGAAAATTATGCACTCTCATATGCAACATTTTCCATAGTCTCTATAGCTCAGCTTTAATGCAGTGTTAATTAGTTTTACCTCCATCTTCCTGAAATTCATTTTCAGTAAAAGGTAATATCCCAACAGTCAAGCACATACATGCTTCCTTAATGTTCACTTTAGAATTCCAAACTTATCACAGCTTGTGTTCCCATCATATAAAATAGGTACGAATCTTGGGAACTCTTTGCAATGCAGCCACAAATAAAAATATCTTGGAACTTAAGATCCATTTTGGGTACAAAAATCTTCTATACACTATCACTGTCTCTGTGCAAAAAAATCAGAAGGTCATCAATATCTTTGTTCTTTCTCTTTTATCTTCACAATGAAAGATACACATCTCATTTCTTCCTGTTAACATTTCCCTTACAATTCTCTCTGGACAGTCTCCTGTACTTCCTGTGCTCCCGTTTCAAACTCAGCTAAATTAAATTTTTTTCAATGCCTCTTTCACCATAGGTGATCAAGTATTTCATTGTAACAGTGCTCTTCTGCACTGACCATTTCAGGACACTTTCTCAAATCTTTAAGATGACAAGACTGAAAGTCTTCTTAAGAGATTTTTATTTCCAAACTTACAATGTTTTTATTTTTTTTTCAACCTTAGACCAACTCAGAACTACAGCTGTTATCTTACCTCTATAGCCATAAAAATGTGAAGGCTTACATTAATGAGATAGGCATTCTGTAAACTGTGAATTTGAAAGAGGGGTTTGTTGGGGGTTTTTTAAGCTCAGTGTTTTAGACCTTTTATGCATGAGCTTAGTATCAGGTATGAACAGTAACCAAGTAAGACATTAGAATGCTTTCCCCATGTCAATGCCAGACCATATCAAAAGTACTTAGCAATATGTAATAAATCCTTCTGTCACAGTACTGTTAATGTCAAACAAGTAGATCAGGGGATTCAATCTGTGATAGCGGAAGGACACCTCCTGGAATAGCTGGCCAAGAGTTACTGAAGGTACATCAAGTTCCTGGGTATAAAAAGACAACCCTTCCTCCTTCCTACAAAACCCAACCCTCTACCTTTCCCTTACAACTACTCACACTCTTATATGCAATCGAAGAGCTTAGAGAGCAACTGAGGCATCAGGAGGTATTTCCAGATTCACCATTCTAAAAATTCATACTTTGTATCTTTCCCCAAAGCATCCTCCTCTATATTAGTAAAAAATTATTTAAGTGTTCTCCTGCATAATAGTAAAAAACATGCCCCTGAGTGAATAGCAATGAGCAGACCTAATTGCCACAACGGAAGTAATTATTTCATATGGAATTTCTGATACCATATGTTTATGGGAAGGGATGTTAATGACTTCCTCTGTTGCTCAAGCGTAAGACTGAAAACCATGTTGGTCAAAAATAAAAAAAGTCATCCTCTCCAGATAACCATTTTAGGATAAACATGACATTTCTGAGGCCTCATTCTCTTGGCATGTTATCACTGTTTACAATTAAAGCTAAAAAATTGTTCTGGTATTTCATGACATCAGCCAAATTCTTTCCTCTCCAGGCAAGAACCCAAGGACAACTACAGACTGGACACCTGGGCTTCTGCTCAGGACTGCCTTGCCTAGATCAAGCAGATTGCCCTTAAGCAAAAATTTAAGAAAAGAATATCTCTTTCGAACTGCATCTCAAAAAGTGCTATGGCAAGGGAAGACAACATTAAGAGATCCCAGAAAGCTATATAGGGGTCATTGAAACTTTGTCTGTTCAGTAGCTTTTTGCCTATCAAGTATCTGGGATTTGCAAACAAAAAAACATTTAAAGAATTAAAACTACAGCAGCATTAAAGCCCAGTAATGTATTTTACATTTTAAAAGCTGATGACTCAAACAAATACAGTGCCTAAAAATAAACACATAACATGTTTTCCTCTATGTCTTGCTTCATTCAACATAATGAAAGTGACTGGTCAGAGTATAACAAAGACATACATACCTTCCTCCCCAAACTGATCATAAATGTCTCTCTTTTTAGGATCACTCAGCACTTCGTAAGCTTCTGCAATCTCTTTGAATTTTTCTTCTGCGTGCGGAGACTTGTTCTTATCCGGATGCCATTTCAGTGCTTGTTTTCTGTAAGCCTTTTTGATATCCTCGTCAGAAGCCCCTTTTTCAATTCCCAGGATAGAATAATAATCTTTCCCCATCCTGAGTGCTGGAGGAATTCAGATCTTCCTTGCTACAAAGAAAGCAGCGTCCAGTGTCTTAGCAAGGTGGAGATGCTAGAGAAGGAAAAATAAAAATCAAATTTTGAACTTAAACAAACGGAACTGCTATAAATCAACAAACTCTCCAATACAGTAAAGGAAGACTAGACAGCTGCTCCGTATTTCATTCCCTCCGCCGTTGCTCATTTATAAATGATTACACAGCCCAGACAAGACACAGCCCTCTTTAGAGTCCTCCCATCGACACTACGTGTCTCCGCTCTTTCTAGAACGACAAATAATCCTGGACGTCACTTCCCCGGCTGAACAGCCGGCACCGCGCTCGCCCTCACACGCATGCGCACGCACAGCAAACACTCAACTTCTATTTTCTCCCTTCCCAAGCAACTAAAGTTTAAAGGTTAAACCACTGCGACACAGAGCCTTTCACCAACAGGGCTGAGTGCAGTCAGCCCTAAAGACTTAACCGCCCCAAGAGAACTGCAGTAGCCCATATAAAGTAACTATAGCATTTTACTTCACTGTTTCTATAGAGACAGCTGTACATAACTCTCTTCCAAATATATCAACACGGGCTTGCACCCTTTCCAGCAAAGGCTATGAAGTATTTATACCCAAATTAACTACAAACCTTCAGAAAGAATAATTTGATTTCTTTAAAAGCAAAATTGAGCCACCCTCAAACACAGCTGACTGCAGTCGTGTGCTATTAAGCAGAAAGAATGAATCTGAGCAAAAATTCCACTTTGTTTATCACAACTCAAGCCACTAAATTAAAACAGACCAAAACAGAATAAAGCAAAGATTTCACCAGAGTATTTGAGAAATCAAGGATTTTTGCATATATGTAGATCTTCTTTCAAGTGTAATAGATGGCAAACGGCATTGAAAGAAGGAATCAGCTTCCCCTTACCACCAAATTTCTCAAGACTTGCACTTTGGCACACTGGGAGTCACAAGGTTAAAGAATCAATTATCTTTATAGCTGAAGGAGAAAGCTGTTATGAGTTCCACATGGAATAAAGCTAGTCTTTTACTAAATCACCCTTTTCATCTTTATTTTGAAAGTGCTACTTTAGTTAATTTAAAATTAGCATTTCCGAAAAATTCTTCAAAACCCACATTCTAAATTCAAAATTTTCTCCACTATGGAGTTCTGAAAGCAGTAGGTCCATATCTTGAATTAAAACAGGATTTCAGCTGATTTCATATGATGCACAGGACCACTCCCCAAAGAGCTACTTCACTTACACGTTTTTGTGCAGTTTTAACCTTCTACACTCAAGAAACTGTTGCAAACAAAACAAATCACCAACCAAACCCAGCAGTTTTGATACTCTGAAGTACAACAGCAAACGAATTTGATCACTGCTGAGTAAAATTCAGAGCTGCCTTAGAAGAGCCATTTCTTGTAAAACAAGCAGAATAAGTTGTTATGCTCCGCTGTGCTCCCATGCTGTGATATAAGCAACCTCTGGTGGGATCATAACTTGAACCACTTGGAAATATTCCCACCCATGAGTGCCTGAGAAGGACATCTGGATATTTGTCCCTGTCATCATCTGACAGATTGTCAGAACAGCAATATCTCAGACTGAGGGGCAGAGGGTGCATAGGCTACTTTAAAAAACAAGGTATAAGACAATATTACGTTAAACACATCTCCTTTGAAGTATCAAAAGAATATACAAGCAGTGCAATTAAGCAAGGCATAGTCATTCACTCTCTTGTTGTCCCCCCCCCGCCATTTTGTAAGACATATTATTTAATTTTGCAGGTTACATTAAAAACCACAATAGTGAGGATTTCTCCTTAAATCTAAAGTTTCCTAACCTTAATTGTCAAAACTTGCAGAACGAATTCTGGTAACAAAGTTACACTGGGACTGGTTGCTGACAATCACAGTGACTAAGTGTTCAGGTATCCTTTCTCTCCCTACAGAGGGGGATATGCTATTCTGGCCTAAGTGCTGAGTTGCACCCTAATTATATAAATTATCCCCTAAAAATTAAATTCCTTAAGATTCTGAGTGGGATGTGCTGCAATGACTACATTATTTCTACTTCCTGTCCTGCATGAGATCCATATGTCAGAATGAGTTTATAGTCTGGAATCTCAAATCTCATAAGAGTCAATGGGTAACTAAAGCATCTCCTTCAAGAAAGCATGTTCCTTCTTTTTCTCCATGTTGAGACCTTCATTTTATCATGCAATCAGAGACCTTTTGAAAATATATGTAGGCTCCTCTCGCATACTTACTGAGTTCTTTAAACAATTTGTAATAGACAGAGGTATGACTCTCTTAGAAGTAGGGAAAACTTTTTTTAATATTATTTATTATTAAAGGACTAGTGTGCACATCTCATAATTATGCTAATAACAATTTGGGTACATCTGATCATACCGGCATTTTTCAGACTGCGAAATCCATATGGTAAATGTGGTAAGTTTTTACATTTTCCAAACTTCTCATATTAGAGCAGTTTCAAGGAAAGATAATAAACCATAGCTGCTAGATTTCTAGAACTCCAAATATCTGATATTTGCAATTCTTTACTGCTCATTTTGTTATTTTTATCCCATATTCCTCTTGAGAATTATTATCAAAAGAAAAGAAAGGAAAATCCTTCATGTACCCTCCTCAACAAGGATTTCTAGCACTGCAGTCCCTTCAACTAAGCACAAGGAGAAAACAAAGCAGCCTTAAAAAACCTTCAAATACTTAGTTTTACTGTTATAATCCTATCTTCCCTGTTACCAGATACACCTAGGAAAAAACTTCCAGACTGTGAAAAGATTTCACTTCCAGTATACTTGAATATTTTTTGTTTAAATGCCTGAGTTAAGTGTCCCCTAAAAAAACCAGGTAAGATCATTATCTACTGTGCAACATATTAACTCCTTTATAGAATTATTTTGTTCTTTACAAACCTCTGCATTTCTAAGTTATGTCCTCCTCTTTCGCAGCAGAACCTGGAAACATCACATGGCATTCTGTCAGTAAGCCCATTCCCCACAGTCCTTGCACACCAGTCACCTCTGTCTTCAGAGCCTGACAGGTTGTGTCCAAGTACCACGAGGGCCCTGCAGCACAGACACACCTGCTCGTGACCAGTTCTACCTGGCATACTGGCATGTGCGCTCACTTTCTGTGTGGACTTTCACCTTTAACTTGCAGGAGGGGTGGTTGCTGTGATTTGATTTGTTTAGGCAGCATTAACAACACACAGCTGACAGATCCTACACAGCCAAGGCTGACCTCAGCCACGACAAGCCAGCAGTAGTGTGTTCTGCAACTTATTCAAGCCTCCCACAAGCAAGTCACTAAACTACCTATTCATAAAATTAATAAGGCCGTAATCTAAGACTTGATTAAGCTTGCTCCTGAATGAGTGCTAAGTAACTTTTTGGACATACAAATCCTGTAATGCACTTGGCTGTGAAGCCACCTTAAAAACGTAATAGATAAAACCCCTCACCATCTATAAGCTTTCTTTCTCATTCTACCATGTCTCTGACTGATATATCACATTATGACTCAACCACTTATATCATCAATTCTTTGTTTACACAGTCTTCAGATACAACAGCTACATTCCATTCCAGGCATACACAGGAAAAAAGTTATCATTAACACTTCAGTACCTAGTGGTGACTACGCAGCTTTTGCTTATAGTCAATTCTGTAAAACAACTTTCCACCACACTAGCCAGTCTCAGACATCTCTTCCTGTTCTTAGAAGCTACTTCAGGGTAATGTCATGGTACTGTTCTTATGAGTGAGAAAGTTAACAGCCTGTATTTGTCCAGCACTTCTTAACATCAGTGTTATTTATTACAGTTCAGATTAAAAAGGTTGAACTGAAATTTCCATTTTATGTTTTTGTTAACGTGGGGGGGGGGGAGAACAGCGAGTCTTCAACTGTAACAAATTATTAAAATGCCAAATAAACAACTTATTAAAAAAAATTGCCAGGAAAACTGAATAAAATTTCAAAAACATACAAAACTTGCCTAATATAAGCATGCTCTTATCTAGAGGATTCTTTATGCTCTTTGAACAAAAATAACATTCACTTTGGTAATACTAGATTTCATTTTTTCATCTAAAAGTGTTCATGAGATACACACTAGGAAGCTGAAAATTGTTCCTTCAACAGCTCACCTTCACTTCTGAGACCAAGTTTGGCTACTGCACTCTACCTAAAGTTAGTATTTCAGTGAAATAATTCTTGTTTTAAAAAAGCTTTCTGATTATTCCCTCTGAACAACCGCAGTTCAGCTCACATACATATGGACAAGAGCTACAAATTCTAAGCTTGGCAGCAAGTCAGATCAAGGTTATACCACTTCCACATCTCAGAACAGTTTCATTGACAATACTAACTTTGAATTAGTTGGTTTCTTTAAAGTAGCCTTCCCAAGAAGAACTGAAATGAATTAAAGAAACATTCATAATAACACAGTGAACTCAAATTCTTGGTTAATTGTAAGTTAGCACCAGCATGTTATTTTAATGAAAAGCTGCTAAGCAGAACAGTGTCAATATACCCTGAAGTTGAATAAAAATGCTCGTTATTTCCTTTAAATTAAGCCATTTCTTCTGCATTCTTCACCTATTAAACCTCAGAAACAAAACTGAGAAAGACAGGACTAGATCACAGAACAAGTTACAGAGCAAACAAAACCACAAAGGCAAATTCCAGACAGATCACAACTATAAATACACATGTGCACATAAATGTCAAGGCAGATGAGCCAAATCCCTCCCCAGGAAAAGCTTTCATAATAAAGTATCATAATATTTGCAAACCCACATTAATAAATGGAATAAATTTTTATTTTACTACAATGGTTTGAAGAAAGCACATCCATATACAATCCTAAAATTTCCTGTAACATCATCCATTATTTTCCCAGAGAAAATGAAAAAAACCTTTTTACAATGACTCTTCTCCCCACCATCTTTAACTGTGAGCTATGTTTATACTTTTTATACACTTTATACTGAGAGTAAGACCTCGTACATGCAAACCTCATTCATAAATTCATTAGTTTCACCACAGAACTATTAACTGGTATCATACACAGAAATAAATTTTAGAGTTTACAAGAGAAGCAAAAATTAGTTGATTTTTTAATATGTATCTAACAGCAAATTCAAAATGAAACCTGCAGAGCATAACAGTTCTATCAAATCAATGGCCCTGAAAGAAAAGCTTCATTTAGTCACACACTTCATATGCCAGTTACTACAAAATTTATCAAATTCTTCAGTTGACCATGGAGACATGCTGCTAACTGCGATGGAAGTAAAAAGTTAGCTTTACATAAGGATTCTAGGACTGATTTTACATCTAAATAAATAATCAAAGAAGAAAGTGAAATGCCACATAAAAACTAACCATTAAATTAATTGTATTTGGGTTGTATCAGCCCTAGCATCAATAAAAATATTGTCTTTTTTATTGGCAGTATGTGCTTCAAAACAATGTTTATAGTATTACTGGAACACGCATGAAGTTCTGCTCATGCCAACAGGCCACAGCACATGTTTTTCAGGTCTTCAGTGGAAAAGCTTACTTTAAACAGACATTCCAGAGTCTACACGAATCTACAGCTCAAGTTCAAGTGTTAAATCTCAAAATGGCATATTCCTATTACCCACTCATATATTGTTAACACTTCTGAATCTTCAAAATAATATTTCAGCCTGTGATTCATGTAGCCTTCAATTTTATTTGACAAAGTCTACATAACAAGATGGCAGGTGCTGTTAGCACCCTGATCCCTCAATGCAACATAGCAAACTTAAATGCCAGTAACATAAAGAAACTGTTTTCTCATACCCAGTTCCTGTCTACTGAGACACAATCTCTACTACAGCTGAAGAACAAAAATACATTTACAAGAATCTTCCACATTTTGCCTTTGCACCACTAGGAGGGAACGAACAGCTTCTTGTAAGTGGCAATGTTCTTAGGATTCAGCTGTGAGGTACTGCATTGATGAAAATGCAACTAACTCCTTCTCTGGAATGCAATTTACTACTTTAGCCAAGTACCAGGCAGCTCTAGAAACCCAAAAGAAAACATCCCAAGTACGGCCACACAAAGCAACACAGAAAGTATTTTCATCTACAGATTAAGGCTTCCCTCTTCTGAAGGAGTGCAGATTCCACAAGTGCTTTTCAGTTCCTTACTTAGATTCAGCATCCATTTCAATTCCCACCCACATAACTTCTGTAAAAGGATTCTTATTCAAGTTGATTGGTCAGCCAGGAAAAATGCCAATCATGCAAAATATGTAACAGGTTCCCTCACATTACCTACTGTGACTATTTACCACACTACTACAAACTCCAAGTAGTTAATGTTGCCATACATACTTCTATAAACATGGAAAAGCATACTGTGTTGGTAGGGAGAAATACCTTCTCTTGGTCCATAAGGAAGTTGAAGTCCTGTTTCCTCCAAGAAAATGTTCAATTTTGACAAGTTCTGCACAATTTAACATTAAGTTTCTAGTCTGGGGCAAAGGAAGCAGAAAATCTTAGTAGCCAAAGTTCCATCTAAGTTTTACATATAAAAAGCCTGGATTTTTGTCCTAATTGCTGTTGGCTCTCATGGCTATCACTCAGAAATTTATCCAAGCCTCCAAGAATTCCATCCTGAAACAGCCCATGTGCAAATAAAGAGTTAGACTTTATCACACATTTATCACACTGTACTAGTCAGATCTCTGACTCCCATAGCACCACCATTTCCATGCTGGTTATATAACAAGATATTTAATATGATAAATAGCTTAACACTTTGTATATGTTCAGTTTCCCTTCAAGATTAGTTGCTTTCTGTTTGATTGTATTAAGTTTTATTGCCTTTCTGGTAATTGTTTCAAGAACACATCTTGCTGTAATACAAGTCTTTCAGATTCTCAAACGCCAGCATGCTTAGACCCTGAATATGTTATCAATACTGTCACACAGGACTAATTTATTTGCTATACATATGCTTTACACATAGTCACAGTCTTCCATGTTACACTGTTTTCTCAGCATTAATAAAAAACCAAAAAAAAAACCCAAATGAAGTGTTAGGAGGTGCTAGGAAACAGAAACAAACCAGAAAACATTGTGATTATTATTACTACAATCATCATTATTATATCATGTGAACACTAGAGTACCAGTAGTACCTCTACACTTCAGCACTGTGCAATTCTGCCTCCTTCAACTCACCCAAACAACATACAGTATTTTTTAAAAAATGTTCAGAGGACCACAAAACAACTGAGGCGGCTTGAATTCTTCAGTCTGTTAAAAACACAGAAGTCACAAAGGTCTGCAAGACCTACAAATGAGGGAGAAAAGAGAAGGCACGAACCACGCACCATCTACACCCATTTAAGCCAGAGCTACTAAGTGTAACTAGCAGAAACCAGGTAAAATAGTAAAATGAAGTCCTACAAGTGATGGCATTCTCTGCCAAAGGACACTGGAAACTCAATAATGGTGTTAGTGGGACACTGAAAAAATATGATAGAATAGATGCACGTTTCTCGACAGAGAAGCCAGACCAAAAATGTCAGACTATTAAAAAAAAAAAACCTGAGAAAAACATGTAGACCCCTACCCTCATTTACCTACCTGCAGACCAGTTTATTATATGAAGATTGAAAAGATTGTATTGTTCTCCACCTAAGTGAAAGAAGGATGTTTACAATAAATACACTTTTTCCAAAGAGGTATTTAGTAACACTTGTGAAGATATTTCCAATATTCCTGTTTTTGGTAAAAGTGAGGCTTAATTCAAGATTCACAGTCAATGGCTTCAGCCTCACTCTTGCAGTGCAAAAAGGGCAGAAATCTCTCCAAAAACACAGAGACAGAATGGCTTGCTCATACACTACCTCCTTCTGCAGTCCAGCGTTCTCCACCCCACAGTTCAGGGCCAGCTGGCACAAACCAAAGTAACATTTGCTCTGGGCCAGCTGAGACCGGACACAAGGCCAGCCAGCTCAGACCCTGGGAACTGTGACTGGCTCCCTCCCAGTTCTTCCACCAAATGAATCCTGGTGTAGGAGAACTTCTGTGACCTAACAGTAGTGCTATGTACTGATTAACAGGAAAAGGACAATGGAAAAATAGCGCTAGTTTCCACAACAACCCTTGCTGACTTTCCTTGAAGAAACTGAAACAAAAGGTGTTTTAAAGGCATTTAAAATACATTTACTTCCATACCCTTCATAAAGTTAGTTATCACAACTCTTCCTCAACCAGGAACCATTCGGACTAGCAGAATGCTTCATTTATTAACTATTTCAATGAAGTAGCATAATACAGCTCTTCTTTTAGCCTTCCATCTGTAGAAAATGGATGGTATTGCCACCTTAGAACAATTTATTGGCATTTACCTTAACCATGGTAGCAATTCTTTCATTTACAGCAAAGTAATCCTACGGGGTTTCTTCCACTAAACAATGTAATTAACAACCTGTTGTCTCAGCAAAGAAGCAGCAGCAAAGCATCAGAGCACCTGTAGAATAAAGACAGTCCTCACAGGGTAGCTCCTGGAAAAAAATCTCCGTGAAGCTGGCATTGGCATGATTCAGATGTGACCTGATCTGAACCTGAAGCCTGTCTTTCCAATGGTTCTCAACCTACCATTAAGTATTTGGATTTGTTCTATTTTAAAAAAAGCACATTGCCAACACACTGTCAGTTTGGAACATTCATTAGTGGAACATAACACATTATAGAAATGTTTTCCTAACGATGAATATACTCTACAGGTTGACACTGAAGGCTGACAGGCTCATCTAGTTTTATCACTACTTTGGTCATGTTCCATAATTAAGGAACAGACAGAAGTCATATCTTCTTGCAAAAGCATTAGATTTTTTTCTGACATAATTAAAAAGCTACCAGTAAACATAACAGCTGAGAGAAACAATTCAATAAGCATGATACCGATGATAGTGACAGGTCACATATAGGAGGGGAAAGGGAAAAGGACAGATGGAAAATGCTTGTAAAATCCCTATCCTAACTCTACTTATGGGGTTTTTTTCCTGTAGTAATAGCAGAAATTAATAGTTTCCTATAAAAAACAAACTTGTTTTCCAGCCTCGATGAAGGAAAAAACCTGCATGACCCATATCCACTTGGAAAAGCAACTCAGCTACATTGCACTGTTTTTAATTGCCATTACACTGCAGCAGGATGAAGGTTATTAATGCACTCCCAAATAAGGAACTGCACACATTTTTGCTGTGCCCATGTGATCACACTGTTCTTACATAAGCAAAAGGAGATGGTCACACTAGATGCTTTTTCCAGAGTGTGCTCGTCAAAATGCTACCCAGCTGCTCTGATTCATGCAGTCAATTTCACACACAAGGCTGAAAACACACACACTGAATTGTTGTATAAAGACAGGAATTTGAAAAGCAGATATCAGACCAACTCTGTTCAACCTCAAAGGAGAACATGTCAATAAGAATATACTTCTATTCACCTACAGAAGGCAGAAATACAAGCAGGTCTAGTTATATTTACCACAATCTGCTGTAATAGAAGTCAAAATAGTTGCTCATTAGTCTTTCAAATGTTCCAACCACATCCCATAGCCAAATTACATTTCAAAGTTGTTTTCACCCTAACCCCATCATCAGCCTAGGAAAGTGTTGAGAAAAGAGCATGGAATCAGGTAGTCTATCAGATCTATTTTACAGTTAATCTCTTAAATAACACTATTTCTCTAGATGAAATGGTGCATGCCTAGCTAAGAGATTAAGAAGGTACAACATGGAAAAATGAACAATTCAGCAGAAAAATATCTAGGTGTTCTGAAGTGATAGCAAATTTCAGCACCTATTCTACTAAGAGACTATAAAAAAACCTACAGTTTCATGAACTTTTTCCCTCACTCATAAATTCCAACTTTGCATGGTAGCTAGTCCTAGAAAGATGTCACTGTAGAAAGTAACATTTTCTTTTTACCTTTTCCCTTCTCCTTATAAAAAAATTCAGTACAAAATCCAGTGATGAATTAGAGGACAGTTGCAAATAAATAGTCATGGAAAGGAAAAATTTTAATCAAAACATTACAAAGAATCAGTTCACTCACAGGACATAATCCTAACAGAAAACAAGCTCTAAAAAGGAAGTAAAATATCTCCTTTCACTATTCTCTGCAGAAAATCCCAATCCATAGCCAACAGACCTATAGGTATATTTTTTCTGTTTAAGCTAAGCTTACAGAATGTCCTGTTTTCTTGCTCTTCACATTAAGGCAAATTATGACATTGACTGATTTTTTTTTTTTTGAAAGATATTTAAGATTAGGCCAGCAACAGTCATCCCTTTCTAAGCCTATGTAGTGTTGCTATTCACTGCTAACATCTTTTTCCCAAAACATGCATGTGACCCTTACAATAAAATTTAAGAAGATTTTCAGTTTAGATAAGCTTGCCATAATCATGTTTTTATGGACAGAAAGGATTACTAATTTAGAACTTCTAAATCATCTCTTCCATTTTTTTCTTCCTCAGTCTCAGAAAAGATTTAGCATTCTCTGTTTTAATTTACCCTATGATATATGGACAACATGGTTAAACATCAGATGTTTTGACTCACAAATTAACACATACAGTAATTAGCTGAATTAAACAGTATCAGAAAGAATACTACAACGGATCAGGCCTATGTAACAGGGAAGTACACCGATCTCTTCAAAGTAATCAAGCTTTACCCACTTCAGGATGAGAATTTTGAACATTAATTCTGCCTTAATTAAAAATGTACCTACACACTTATTAAAAGGACTTGAAGGCACATTCTTCTGCTGATAGAGGGATATTTTAAGACACTTCTATCCTCTACAGCCACTACTGCATTATTCATTTGTTCTGCTCCTCCAAGTCCCTCAGTCCCTTTCTTAATCCCCCTTCATATGCAACTTCCATACCCAGCTCCATTGCTGAATTTATTTCAAGCAAGGCCTTTCACACTTCTCCCCCATCTGGGAGGAGTTTTGCAGATGTTACCAGCAAACAAATTCTGTGTGCTCTCAAGTTTTCCTTCCCATGACATCCACACAAAAACATTCAGCCCCCTTGAACAAGTCAGAGCTGAGGACTGATGACACATATCACGCTGACTAATATTATCCAGCTGCCTTTCACAGCACATTCTTTCTATATGGTGATCCACACTGTCTCACTGCAACTGTATTTAAGGAAGAAGTGAGTGTTCTCTGATTTATCCTTCTGTATTTGACACACACAATGCAATGGTGGTCTAATGCTGTTTGATAGCCCTCTGTAAGCTAGTCAAAATTTTAAATACATACTAAATGAGATTCACAAGAGTAAAATGTGCAAGGAAAGAGCTCTAAGGAATCCACAATATTTATATAGTTTCTCTTCAAAGATTTAATATATTAAAACTTTTTGCTAAGAAAAGTAGCATGACTGAATGTAAGCCTAAAACACCAAAGATTTGTGGGCTGGATTGTTTGAGGTTTTTTTCAAACTCAGCATATAAAAGTTATCCAAACGTTATCCAAATTGGAGATCTGAAATTTGCAACTACTACCTCAGTGCAGATTTAGTAAATAGAAAAGCTCATGACAGATCAACAGTTGCTTGGATACAGACCACATGCTCAGTTTTCTCTTAGTAACTACTTAATGGAGTTTTTTACTGATAATGTTGCAGATCCCAGACACTCTGCCAATGCAGGAGTAGCAGCTGACATGATCCGAATCAATTGATCTCTATCTCCCAAAGTGATGAAATCATGAGAAACCAGTTGCAGATTTCCCAACAGCAGCAATGACTCGCAGAAAACATAGCAGGCAGATGTACAGCCATCACAGTGGTTATCCTTGTCTCATAGAGACCATAATCACTTTTCCTATATAGGCATTTAGTGTACTGAGGCAAAACTAAATGAAACACATTACTGAGAGAGTTTGCAGAGACAACTTCATAGGAAATATAATCCTCTATGACCCTGTGAGAAGTCTCCTTACTTGCAGCAGAAAACCATTTCCTTCAGGACTGCCTTACCTTTTGGTCTTGTCACCACAGAACAAAGTTAAAGTGAATTGTTAAAAGGAAAAAAAAAACCCCAAACAACCCAACAACTGAACAGAACTCAGTGCATACAGGCACTGAAGGGGCTTTACTGATGCACAAGATGTCGGTCAGTTCCATAATTTTACACTGATGCTCTTGGAACACCTGAATTAGCTAATTTAGAAATATCCTAAGGACTTTTTGATACAAGTAAGGATTCTTTCATAGACACATTATTTGATATTTTTTTCCCTGAGAACTCTCCATTACTTAAGTCTGTGACAACCCACACAATACATAAAAAGTTTTCTGACTTGTCAGATTTTTTCATTTAAGCTAGACATTTCTCAGTAAATACATCTACCAGAACGTTGTAGTCCAATGATGAGTAAAAAAAAAAACAATTACAGCCTGGAAACCACGAGAGATGTCATAATCTAGTAAGTTCAGTTAACAGTCATCTTCTTCCAATCTCCAAAAGAAACACCAAAAGACCTCTTAAAACTCCCTATTATGTTGCCATATTGTATTGCCTCCTATCTAATTATTAAAATTCTGAAAGGTGATACATTTCTCTACTGCACGTCCTTCTTTAATAAGAGTTACTGTATGAAGTCAAGCTTATTTTACACAGCAAAACCAAAGTTCTCATGTTCTAGCAGCCCAGTGCAAACTATTTACAAATCCAGCACTTTTAACCTCTTAGAAGGCAGATTTGAGAAAGCAGGCAATGAGCAATTTCTGCAAGCGATAAAACAGAGTATCCTAATGCATACTGCTGGTAACAAGTCAGCAAAGTACTGGAAGGAATATTGCACTCGGCACTGTTAAGGGGTTAGATCCTCACCCACTCCATTAAGAGATTAAAGAGAAAGAATTAATCCCATAAGAATAATTTTCCTAACAGAAGCATCATTTAATAAAGGGAAATGGAGAGAGAGTGCTTAAGAGATGTGGTTTTCTAGCAGAAAGGTTCTCAGTGCCATCACGGCAAATATAGAGAAGCAAACTCTTTAACTGTTATGAAAGGTGAAAATAAAGACAAAATATTTATATAGTCTGTAGCAGTGTAAAGTCTTCCTCTTCTTCAACTTTCTAAACTTAATGTTCTGACTCTAAAGCCTAAAAAATACAATGATTTCAAGAACTGAGAAGGCTGAGGAGCATAACTATACTAAATATCACTCTCAGCTTTCAAATGAAGCATCACCTCAAACAGAAGTAAAAGGCTGGTAAAAAAAAAAAATCAAAATTCACTCATTATCAATTGCTATAATGCACCTAGAAAACTTACAATACCAGACAAGAGTGTTTTTACTGGCCCAAGGCATCATAGCTCCTTAAAAATCCCTAGTGTTAAAAGGTTATTGGCTTGTCTCACAACTTAGCAAAGAATCACTAGCACATTTTGTAATAAAAAGCAGAGCATGTTGATGCTCCACACTGTCTAGTAAGTGAAAAGCCACAAAAGACATAGCCAGTGGCCAGTAGAGGCTTCAATGCACCATCATCAACCACTATTGCTCAACTTACTTATTAGCATAGCGTGCCTGGCATGCACAGTCAAACTCTCAGTAACACAGAGAATGAAAAATAATTCAAGGTTATACTGCTGTTTAGAAATAGCAGGAAAGAGTCAAGCATAAGAATTAAATTCCCACTCTGCAAACTTGACTTTGTTTTCCTTCCTCCCCAGCCCGCCTCCAGCTAACACAGCTACAGTAATGGAAAGTATGTGCTAATTCTTATGAACAGGCTTTTTCAGCAAAAATATCACATGCAACAAGTTTCACCTGGCTCTAATTATACACTACAATCTGCCTAGAAGCATGCAGGAATTTTAACCTCATGGAATATATTACTCTTAACACCTTTTTGAGTTATACTACTTCAAAACTGAGTTACCTGCACTAGAAAAAGCAGGATAATCTGACCTCAGCAGCACTGTAACCTACAGTTACTAAAATGATCCCATTTATCATTATCTTAAAGCAGCATGGAACTAGCAAGGCTAGCTAAAAGAGAAGACAGTGGGATGCATTTTCTTATGCGATTTCAACAGCGTTGCCCTTTCCCTGCATGCAGCCCAAAACTAGGCAAAGTCCACGACAATACTTTTAAGGAAAAGTACTGACAACAAAGAAAACACTCATTTAGGCTGGAAGAGACCCGACATGCTTCAGGTGAAAAGCACTTATGTTTAAAAAATTATGAAATTTATGTAAACCAGAAGCCTACGGAGAAGCTACAGTTTGACGAATATAATCTCTTTGGAATTGTAAAGCATCTCATCAGAATGGTCGAGAAAGCAGTCGTACAGCCGTTCCCCTTCAGCACTATTTAGTCTCTCCTGCTAGGATCGCTCAGTAGATATTCTATGACCTTATCTACATGAGAAGCCTTTGCAGCACCGTCCCCCACATTCAGCACGACAGTTCGCCCCCACCACGTCCCACGACCCAAACAGGCCGCAGATTAAAGCATTGCTGCCTCCGGTCTTCCACTGCAGCTCGTGCTTGCGCAGCCAAGAAAGAACCCCCCCCCAACTGCAAAAAGCGTACTACAGTGGCCGTGAGTGAATAAACAGCCGCGGACGCTGCCGGAGCAGGCGGGCAGAGCCTGTCCCGTTTCGCGGAGCTGTGGGGCGGCTCCCGGTCCGTTCGGAGCCCGCGGGGCACAGCGGGACGGGCCGGGGCTGCCGGCCCTGCCCTGGCCCAA
>VWZF01004475.1:1964046-2011076 GCA_013396755.1 Sclerurus mexicanus | reverse complement strand
CCCCTCCCGCCGCAGGCGCGCCCGGGGGAGGCGGCGGCGGGGCCGGAGGAGTGAACGATGCCTTTAAAGACGCGTTGCAGAGGGCTAGGCAGGTGCGTGTGAGTAACGTGGCCCAGCCGAATCAATGGGGTTTCCGGGCGCCCGGAGGCCGCGGTGCCGCAGCCGTAAGGGGAGGAGTGAGGGGGCTGCGCCCTCACCGCGCTGGGCTCCGGGGAGGCCTGAGGAGGGGCCCTGTGGGGGAGGAAGGGTTTGTCCCGTTCCCGGGCCGTGCGGCGTGTGAGCGGCCCCGCTCCGCTGCGGCCCGCGGGCAGCACCGAGGGGAGCCGGGCGGGAGGGTGGCGGCGACGCGAAATCTCGGCGGGCGAGTAGCGGCGGGTTATCGCAGCGGGCCCGGCGGAGGGAGGGAGGGAGGGAGGGAGGAAGGGTGGCCCCGCGGCCCGCTCGGAGCGCCGCGGCCTGTGCGGCGAGGGCGGCCCTGGCGGCTGCTCTTTATATCCCGCAGCCTCATTTGTAGGCTTGGCACCACGGGCGATGTTTTCATCGCTTCTCGGGTGGAATTTTCGCCTCGTGTGTTAATAAGCGGTCGCGGTTTTGGCAGTAGTTGAAAAATCGGCACAGTCGGACTGCTGAGGTTTGAAATTGTTGTGCCGGTGAGGCCCTCTGTGAGACACAGCGGTGTTCGCCAAGAGCCCAGAGGGAGGGAAAATACCCTCTTTAGGAAGAAGTTTCTGACGTTCAAATGCAAGGTTCTTATTAGGTTTTCTTTTCAACGCGTGAGAAAAATATAGGAAGCTCTGCTGTTGAGGGATGAGCACGAGTCTTCCTTAAAACATGAATAAAATTCCTGTGAGTGGAACTGGTTTTGGCAGTGGTCTTCCCTTTATTTGGGGTCCTTTTAATGTTTATTGTCTAAGTCCCTCAAATCTTGTAGAAGATCTGGAATAAATGTGAGCTGATTGAATTACTATTTTTCTTGGCTCACAAGATCTGCCTTTTGTTTAGATTGCAGCGAAAATTGGAGGCGATGCTGGCACATCAATGAACTCAAACGACTACGGTTATGGAGGACAGAAAAGACCTCTTGAGGATGGAGGTACGCAATCGTTACTGCTGCATTTATTTTTGTTGAGTACGGCCAGTGTGCCAGGTGGCTGTTTGTGTTTGAGAATTCAGGGTTTTTTTCCATAGCACAGCATGAAAGCGTTTTGTTCCCCTTGTAGATCATGACATACTTTTTCGTTTTCAGTTTAATGGGAAAATTTGGTTTAAACCGTTGCGCTCTAAACTGAAGTGAATGTAAGCCTGTTTTAAAATATTTTAAATGTGGTTTAAATGCTGCAAATAGAAAAATGTATGTTGGGGAGGGGGGCAACAAAATTCTTAGTTGAGAAATACTTACATGCTTCACTATGCTAGTGAAGTCTTGTTGTGTGGGACTGGTTACAGCTTGTAAGTTACAATTAGAATAGGAAGTTCTCACCCTTTGGCCTTGATTGTTTCATATGCTTTGTTACAATAGTTTCATATACTTTATTACTGCATTTCTTCAAATAAAAGTATTACTGCATTTCATTATAAAAGCATAGGACTTTAAAAAAACACAGGAAAGTAGATTTTCTACCTTGTAGACACTTTGCTTAGTCTCGTATTTCAGCCTACAGCATGTGTGAACCCTGATAAGATCATACTTAAACCTTCTGACTTGTTGCAGCTTTTTGGATTTGCCTTATACTGCAGTAAAGTTTTCTCCTGAAATGTGTGTGTGTCATCTTCTGTCTCTTACGGAGCAGCCACTTTGAGCTTAACAGGGTTTGATACGTTTAATATCCACACAAAATCCTGGCTAAATTATGGAAAGAAGTCTCTGAGCTTGTTGAAATGTTCTCATAGGTCTTTCAAAAGAGCAATGCCTTTTTTTCTTTTAAGAGGATTGAAACTCAGTCTACAGAATGTAAATAAGGCTTCATATCAGGAGTTCTTATGTCCTGCAATAAAGTTTTTTTTTTCTATTAAAGGTGAGGTTTTTAATATACAAAAATGAGCTAATGATGCTTCAGATGATATATGTAATGTATTCTTTTTATTTTATGTGTAGATGGCTCTTGGACAAGTCCGAGCAGTACAACACACTGGGAGGGAATGCCCTCTCCTTTTAAAGGCAGGAATTTTTATTTATTACCTGTGTTTAGTATGTAAACATGACATAAACTAGTGGATCTTTCTGGATTGACACAGATATTTCTTGGAATATGTGTCTGAGTTTTTGCTGCACAAAAATTATGGTGGTTCATATAGCCTTTACTTTGGGGTGGGAAGGAAGCATCTGAAGTCTCTTTTCAGATATAGGTTAATGATGCCTTTTATTTCTCTACTCTACAGAAAGGATTTGGACGGTAGTGATGTAGTTGCTTTGAATCTGCTCTTTTTTTTTGAAGTTTTATGCTATGAAATGCTTGATATTTGGATAGGAATTTCATATCAACACTCAGATTGAGATTGCATTGCCATGTGATACTGTTGTGTTTTTAGATATTTTATATAGATTTGTGGTCATTGTCAGAACTTTTTTTCTTTAAAGTCATTGTTGATTTTTGTATGGATTTGATTTTTTTTTTCTTTTTTACTATAGAAGCATCATTAGCTTGAGCAACCAACAGAGCTCAACTTTGTTCCTTGTCTTAGTTGAGTTTCAGTGACTGGGTATCTGAGCAATCTACATACAGTGTGTTCTGAAAGCTGCCTTTTGTTAAAGTACTGAATAGATACATGGAGAAACCTAACATCTTTTCAGCTATACTAACCAAGTGCTGAGTGTTCGTGAGATTCTTTCTTTTATTCAGAAGATCAACTCCCTGAAATTGGAGGAAAAAAAAAGAAAGAAAAAAAAATGGAAAGGGGGCTAAATACACTGGAGATTTACAATTCACACTAAAACGTTTAAACACTTCTTGAATTCCTTGGCAAAAAAAATTTTAAAAATCTTAATTTTGCAGATCAACCAGATGCTAAGAAAGTTGCTCCTCAGAATGACTGTAAGTAATACTTATTTTGTTGCCAAAAAACCCTAAACAAGTGTAACGTTGTCAGAACGAGTATGAAAGTGTTCTGGTAGGTGACCCTTGAATAAGTAAGATCAAAAGAGTCGCTGGGGCTTTATGTGTTATTTTGCTGAAACAGTGCAAGTCTGCTTTGTAAAACTGACAGTGGTGTTAGCAGCACTTGAGAATTTTTTTAGCTTATTTTTAAACCTACTGAGAACAATTCTTAAAAGTCAACTTGGACAAACTACTGATACAATTAAGTTTTATTACCTACCTTTATTACCTAAGGAGAAGTTTATTTGTAAACTGTACCACTTGTTTGAATTTAATTTTAACAATATTTGTTTATAGCTTTTGGAAATCAGCTACCACCAATGCATCAGCAGCAAAGGTAAGAGTTGCACTGCATCTTAGGTAAAGTTTTAATTTTTACTGAAATAAAGCAGTTTTGAGAAATTTTTCTGAAGAAGTGGTATGAACACATGAAGCATTTACTCTGTATTTGTGTGATCTGTTGAAATTTAGCTTCAGCAAGTCCTAAGTCAGTCCCTTAAAATGCACCTCCATTGCTTTCTATTTCCCTTCACAACCTAGGCCGTGTATCAAGCTTAATAAAAGGAAAGTATGTTGCTGGTTTTCGCTTCTTAAATGGAAGTTGAAAGCAGATCTGAAGCGAAATGGGGTGACACAATCTTGTAACCAAAAATGAAAGCTAATGGACTCAAAACAACAAAATTCAACCTTTACACAGAGTTACTCAGCTACAACTTAGTCGTTTTCTCCACTCATTTCTTGCCTGAACCACATTCAACCATTTTTCTTATGTTTTGGATAGTTTTGCTAGATGAGATGCTGCAATTTTCTACATACTTTGGTGGATATACAGATGAAACTTAAAATGCTATACTGGCCTTTTCTGTATCGCACATTTGTTAATAACAAAGAAGATGAAAAGTTACTTAGATTGAATTACATTACACTTGAACCTTTTGTGTTGCTTTCATATATTGTCAGTTTAGGTAGAACTGTGCTTGCATAACAATTTTCAAAGCTAATAGGCAAGTAAGGGTGATGGTGTGCGCAGTAGCTTGCTTTATTTTAATGGCAGGGTATAAATAAATGTAATGCCACTTTGGTCTCTGAATGGTCATTGTCTTTTGTTTGACATTGTCTGTAGGTCTGTGATGACAGAGGAGTATAAAGTTCCAGATGGGATGGTTGGATTCAGTAAGTAGAGTGGATGTGGTCCTGTAGTATAGTGAGAGATGTTAACAGATGCTGTTAATACAAATAATCTTTCTGTATTTTTTTCTTCAAGTAATTGGCAGAGGTGGAGAGCAGATCTCACGCATACAGCAAGAGTCTGGCTGTAAAATACAGATTGCACCTGGTAACTATTTGTGGTTTTCATTTGTTTATTTTGGTGGGGGGATTTTGGTAGAAAGTTTAGAAGACTGCTCATTGCTTTTAATTGCCTGAACCTTCATTTAAGATATACTTTAATTTTTTGTGCTAATCATGACTATCATGGTCTAAAGAAATGCAAAATAGGATACAGTGGTTATTCTACTTGATTGATGTTCAGGTAGTTTGCATATTATGATTAATTCCATAGTCTCTTTCTGACTTAACACTGCTGACAAGTTGGTTTTATTTAATGACTGCAGATAGTGGAGGCCTTCCTGAAAGATCATGTATGCTAACTGGAACACCAGAGTCTGTTCAGTAAGTAAAACAAATTCTGTGTCTGCTTGTTAAGCTGTGCAGTACAATTCATTTTTTAGAACTGAATGTAAGATAGTATACGTTTTTCCTCTACTGAAGAGGCAGTTTGGTGACAATTGAATATATACAGAAGAAAAAAGACCCTTCAACGGCCATCAAATCTCTGAGCACACTTGGAATTTTAGGAAAAAAGGGTGAACCTTCTATTTATTCAGCTCCAGATCTAGATGTAGATAATAATTGCATTACCATGTACTGATTTTAGCTTGAGAATGTGTGGATATACATTAAAAAAAAATGTATGCTGAAAAGAAACTGTAAAATATAAATTGGAAGATGACAGGGAAAATCAGTCATGTGTAAGTGCAGAAGTTGGTCAGAGCCCAGCCCATCAGAAATTTTAAAGGTCTTTGATATAAATTAATGTATAACAAAAGGTTTGGAAGTGATGTCATTATCATACCTATCAGTAGAATCAACTTGTACCTTCTTGTGCTCAGGAAGGAGGATGATAGCAAAGAGAAAGTTTGGTGCGTTTGCAGGTGGTTTTTTGTTTTCCGGGTTTTTTGGGTTGGTTTGGGTTTTTGAGGTTTTTTGATTGGTTAGTCTCTTCTTTTGTCTTTTCTTACTGACACAGCTTCTGTAACACCTTGAAAACTTTTAGTGGCTTTGCTAGGAAAGATCTGAAGTGTAGTAGCATAATGGTATTACCTCATTTGTCTTAGCTGCTCCTACTTCATGTTTACAGGTAGGGCCTGCAGCTACATGTTTTCCTTTTCGAAAGTAGGGTGGCGTTCTCCTTTTAAGTCGCAGCCAGGCAGGCTGCCATTCATGAAGTCATCTCCTTTATGGGAATTTTCTTTCTAATTGTAATTTATTCTGCTCATATATTAAGGGAAAAGTTCTTAACTAATATTAGAACTGTAATCATTTTACTCTGATGGCAACTGGCTTACACGTGGTGAATGTATACCTGCTTTTCTCTACTATTCTGGGGATGCTTTCAAGTACAAATGTCCTTTATTTCCATGCTGAATCGATCATACATCAGCTTTTTTTCTGAGTTAAGCTTTGATCAGTGTAACTATATTCAGGGGCAGTGGTCATGTTTGAAGTGGTAACTTAGTTGAGTGTTTCTGGTAAAGAACCACCTTTTGTATTTTCCTGTTGGAGTGGTTTTATTGTCTTGCAGTTAGCTTCTTAAGTTACTGTTGCAGATCTATTGAGTTTGCCTCATGTTTTTAATGTTAGTAAGCATATTTCTTTGACAGAAATTTTTCACATTAAAAAACTTGCAAGGAGAATAGGTGTGGGCAAGTGATACTTGTAGGAATAAATATTTATAGATACGTATTTTCTTTTACAGATCAGCGAAAAGATTACTTGATCAGATAGTTGAAAAGGGAAGACCTGCACCTGGTTTTCATCATGGTGATGGACCTGGAAATGCAGTCCAAGAAATTATGATTCCAGCAAGCAAAGCGGGATTAGTTATTGGGAAAGGTGGAGAGACAATTAAACAGTTGCAGGTATACATATATATACATATATCTTCTTTTAAATGTGGTAGTATTGAATCTGGATTTCAGTGGGTATTGACCTCCCTTTTATCAAATAGGAGCGGGCAGGTGTCAAAATGGTCATGATTCAAGATGGTCCACAGAACACTGGTGCAGACAAGCCCCTTAGGATAACTGGAGACCCTTACAAAGTTCAAGTAAGGAGTCCTTCACAATTTCAGAGCATTTTTTTAAATCTATTCTGATGTTGCAGTACCTAAATGAACTTTCATTCTTTTTGTAGCAAGCCAAGGAAATGGTGCTGGAGTTAATTCGTGATCAAGGTGGCTTTAGAGAGGTGCGCAACGAATATGGGTCAAGAATAGGAGGAAATGAAGGGATAGACGTAAGCATGGTTGAAAAACTTGTTCACTGTATTTTGAGATGTTTAAATGTTAAGCTGGGTGATACTGCTGAAAGCTCTTAATCATGTTTCAAAAGTGATTGTGGCATGTAAGTATTACCTGATCATTGCTGAAATTATGGCACTAAATGACATGCACCATTCGCTTTGCATTGCCAGCTGTTACAAACAGTTTCAGCTGGAGTTTATCAACTAAGCAAGTAAGTTTTATGGCCAAGGATATAACGCTGTAATGTTATTGAAATTGGAGTTTGGCCTTTAGAAAAGGATATGTAAGTTCAGCAGTTAGGCAAGTCACAAGCTAACAACTGTTCGTCAGGGGAGAGGCTTAAAGTGTCATCTCCTAAGAATCTGCATTTTAGACACCTCACAGTCTTCTTATTCTGCAAAGCATAATATCCACTGCAATTGCTACCGCTGTGAGAAATTGTAGTGTGTAGGATCGCTTTCTTTTTGATACTTCAATATTTGCTCGGCTTGTGACTTGATATTAAAAAAATTCACACTTGAAAAAGTCTGTTCTGGCATAGGTCTTGCCCAAATTTGCTATTCTAATGTGTGACCCTTTCATTCTTTGGATTTGATACGAATATTTGCATCAATTACATCTTGTTTTGGTTTGGTTTTTTTTTTTCCCCAAGGTTCCAATACCACGATTTGCTGTAGGTATTGTAATTGGAAGAAATGGAGAGATGATTAAAAAAATACAGAATGATGCTGGTGTTAGGATCCAGTTTAAACCAGGTTTGTAACATGTTTATAAGTGTCTGTGAATTGACTATACATTTACTGGATTGCATGTACTGGAATAGATCATTTTTATTTCAGATGATGGAACAACTCCAGATAGAATAGCCCAGATCACAGGGCCTCCTGACAGATGTCAGCATGCTGCAGAAATTATTACAGATCTTCTTCGCAGTGTTCAGGTTGGGTAATGTTATTTACAGTTTAAAATAATCTGCCCACCTTTTGGAAAGACCTAAAATTTTCAAAAAGTGTGTTTAAGAAAATAGTTGAGTGATGCATTTGAATCTGCTTCAAAGTTCGGTCTGAAATATGAATGCTTGCTTTTACAGTTACAGTTTTGCAAGTGATAAGACTGATTTAAAGTCATGGAAGTTCTTGATGTGGCTGGTTTTAGAGCTGATGCTCCTGAATCTTGCCTTGTGTTAGTAGTGAATATGCTGTTAAGTCATCTTTGTACCTATGTACCTATGCACCTATATCCTCTCATTCATCTTTCATATGCAGAGTTGTACACAACATCTTTTAAAATGTAATTTAGGTCTTCCCAAAAAGATACTACTTCAACTGTCAAAACAATCCAAGTAGTGAATCAGTTTTTTCTTTAAAAAGGCTATGATGTAACCTGTTGACATTATTTGTTTGCAGTTATTTTTATAGAATGTACTCATTTGTTGTTTCTTTTTAGGCTGGTAATCCTGGTGGACCGGGACCTGGTGGTCGAGGAAGGGGTAGAGGTCAAGGCAACTGGAACATGGGGCCTCCTGGTGGATTACAGGAGTTCAATTTTATTGTCCCTACTGGCAAAACTGGACTAATCATTGGCAAAGGCAATGTATCTTATATATGTGTATATGTTGTTAAAAAAACACTCAGCTTTTCTGTTTGTTACGAGTGCCAGACTACAGAGATGTGTCAAGTGTTTGCACATAAGTTACGGTAGAGCAAAATAGTACTGTTAAATCATAAAACTCCTAATACTCTTCAGATTTTTCTCACCAAAACACATATCTCAGTACTTCAGAGTCAAGAAGCAATCAATTTAATCAATTTATCTAATCCTTTAAGTAGCAAGTACAGGGTTACATTGGTAGTGTTCTGTTGATTCTTTGATGTATCTTATAATTACCCTGTGTTTGATACTGCATTATAAGCCTAGTGTTACTGAATCTGACTCGCTCTTAAACCTTCACGAATTAAAGATCTTCTACAGTGAAATCCTGTAGCAATTTCTTCTATATGTGTGCTCATTAAAATAGTTCTCAAAGAATTTAATTTTTAAAATATGCTATATGTTTCTGAAAGAAACACTTAAGTTACCTTAATGTCTTGTTCGTACTGTGTTTTCCAGACACAGCAAATAGACTGACATAGTTCAGTACTTGACCTGGAAAGTGTATTTTTTAAATGCCAAATTACCACCGTTTTGAAAATGTGTATCCAAAGGGTACATAAAATTTCTCTGGGTCATGTAAGAGGAGGAGCCCATTTAGGGAATGTAACTGGTTTTAGTGCACTGCAAAAATTGTGGACTTTACCATCTAGTCAGTTTCTGCGTTTGTTGTCATCTCTGCTTCCCTTCTGCTTTGCCAGGGAGGTTTTAAGTTTGTATCTACTGATAACTGTGTGTCCATTGTTATTCATGTCCAATCTTACATGTTTACATGAAAAAAGCAGATAACGTTGTAGGAATTCTTTTCTGTTCTTTCTGATAATGGTATTTTGGTCTTTATTTTTAAAATATAATTTATTTTTACTAGTTTATTGCAAAGCTCTGTACTACACTGAAAAATTTTTTTAAAAGTTGTTAGAATGTTCTTGTATGGCAGTAGGCACCTTTTCTTTATCTTCAGCTTCCACATGCTTTACTTTCTCTGATTTGAGTCAGTATTTTTTGTTTTAATGCACATCATAAAAACTGTATGTTGCATTGTAGGTGGTGAAACTATTAAAAGTATAAGCCAGCAGTCTGGTGCTAGAATAGAGCTTCAAAGAAATCCTCCACCTAATGCGGATCCAAACATGAAGATGTTTACTATCCGTGGAACACCCCAGCAAATAGATTATGCACGACAACTTATAGAAGAAAAGATTGGAGTAAGTGTACAAATGGGTTTAGATTTACTATTTTCACTAAACAGAACTGAAAGCAAGTCTCCTTTGTGAAGGTTTTTCTTCCCTTTCACTTCCAGTTTAATCAGAAAATAAATTGATGATAATAAATTCTAATCCATATTTAAAGTAATACAAACATAATGCACCAAAAGAATTAAAATCTTGAAATGGAAATAGTTGCTTTTTTCATTGTTGTACAATGTATTTTTTAATAATGTGTTCTTGAACATGCACACTTTGTGCATATGAAAAATTGGAGGAGTTCAGAGTTACCAGTGGTATTCTAAAAGCTACTAAACTGTGTAAAGTTTTTCAGTCTAAGTGTGTTTAGGTAAAGCTTTAATCCAAGTTTACACCTTCAGTTTCATTGCACTTTTCTTTGCATGTGTAGGCATGTAATCAAATTTACTAGTGGCTTTTTGTACCTGATCTTACAAGCTGGTTTAATCAGCAAGATTAGTCAGTTTTGGATTGGTTTAATGTAAAACTGACAGTCTTGTGTTAGTCTGTGGGGAGGTTTAATGCAACTTGTGGAAAAATCTGTGTTTTATTTTACAAGTCTTTATTTCTTGAAGAAAACTGATATAAATGCAACTTTTTGGTTGTTATTACTGCCACAGTTGCTTTTAACTCTCCTCTCAAACTAGCCCCAAGCCTAATTAGTCTCTAAAAAGCCTGTTTTTTGCGGGGAAATGTCTTTATTTAGAAGCAGTCAAACTTTTTAGATTACATTCTTAGTGTTCAGATAAATGCTTCTAAACAGCTGGAAAATGGAGAACCTCAAGGTTTATTTTCATTTCTGTGCTATTCTTGTTACAGGGTCCAGTGAATCCATTAGGTCCACCTGTCCCCCATGGACCCCATGGTGTTGTTCCTGGCCCACACGGACCTCCTGGACCACCAGGTCCTGGTGCTCCCATGGGACCATATAATCCAGCTCCATATAATCCAGGGCCTCCTGGCCCTGCACCTCAGTAAGTACTGCTCCAGAAAGCTTCCTTTTTTGTAGGCTGACCGTGGGACTGGCTTTCACTGACACACACGACTTGATCTCTTACAGTGGTCCTCCAGCTCCATATGCTCCACAAGGGTGGGGAAATGCTTATCCGCACTGGCAGCCACCAAACCCACCAGATCCAGGTAGGAAATGTCACAGTCGTGCTGTAGGGTGGGTATACTTGGAGTACATCTGTTTTGTCCTTACAAGTGTATACATTGCACAGTTCACTTGTGTTATGCTGGGGAATCTGAGAAGCTCCTGTCTTTCAGGCTTTTCTTTACTGTTTGTCAGTTTACCTACATTTTACGCTTTCCACATGTTGCTTGTGAGATGTTGAATTCAGTTGTTAGAGTTGGCATATGCTTTTTTACAAATGTTGATACTGCATCCCTATTTATGATATTTTTTGCAAGAGTCTTGGTTCACTGATTTTGTGGAGTTGTTTTTGTGCAATTGTTTTTACATTAATGAGAGTGTGTTTTCTTCTCTAATAGTAAATGACTTTGTATTTTATTTTAAACAATCTCACTAATTTGTCTTTGCATAGTTTATGCTATATTTCTAGCTTTTGTTGACCTGGGAGGATTGCTTCTCACAGGCTGATAGAGGTGTATTTTATTGAGTCCCTTTAGAGGGATAAAACCTGTTTGAACTGCTGTTAATACAGTAAAACTAGTTAGGGTTGTGTTTTTTGAACTTTTACTTATAGTAGGTTTGTATTTTCTTCTGAAACCTATCAATGTAGAATCTATTTCTCCTATTTCTGATTATCTTTGTCAAGAGTGGGAGTTTTTCTTAATTGTAACTTCCCAAAGTTGTAGTATCCTGCTTTAAGTTTACATCCTTTGGTTGGACTAGAGCATGTGGGGAAACGGAACTGCAGTCACAGAAGGCATGGTAAGGCTAGATGCTTGAGTCTGTTGTACCTCATTTGTTTGAGGAGAGAGTCCTCAAAACTTCAGCCAGAATATCTCAGAGAACCATCTCTGATTTCAGTTAGCAAACTTCTGCAGAAGGTAGCTCTGTATGCATTCAATTTAGTATTTAAAAATGGCCTATTGTCATTATTTAAATGCAGAATGATTCAAACTGACTTAGTCTCAGCATACCGTAAGTGTAATTTAATGCAAAACCACTGCTAAAATGTTACAGACTGTTTTGTATTGCCTTTTCTATTTTTTCTGAAGTAATTTATCTACATAAGGATGTGTAAGAAAAAAGGACAAGTAGTCTCTTGATGTCATCTTGATGATTGTCACCATTTTTTCGATAAATACTCATCTTAAAAATCTAATTAAATTTTCCTTTGTGAAGTTGAAGTTGGTGTTTCTTTTGACTTGGATGAATTCTCTAGTTTTCACTTAGTTGCTCATTTCAGGGTAACAAATGGGTTGTTCTAGTATTTTTTCCAGAGGTGCTTTCTCCAGAGCCATGCTTGCCCTTGTCATATGAAAGTGGAGCTAGTTACCACAGTCACATTTCTTTGGAAATCTAATGAGTCCTGCTCTTTTGTTCTTCTACTGTAGAGGGGAAGGAGGGGGGAACTCGAGAAATGGCTTATTTGATATTTGCAGGTAATCTTAGGATATAGTACATGTGAGTTTAAATCCACTATTATGGATGGAAACAGTGTAATTTTGAAAGGAAATAGTGTTCATTTTTTTTCTGTATGCTGATATTACTGTGTGCTGACTCTTGTCACAGTATTTCATTTAGCATTAATTTGTTGTGGCTTTCTTCTTGAACAACTTTTTGAAGGGATTTCTTCTCTCATTATTCACTGCTTTACCTATTTCGTGTTTGGGGAGGATTATATTTCCATTCCCATGTCTGGTTCTTCTGAAGTGTCTGTTGTATCCATATCCTTACGTGACGTTCTCTCTTCAGTCAATCGCATTTATACAGAGAAACTCTTACTCTTTATGAATACAAATACTATATGCAGATATATGATGGTTGCATAAAATGTGTTCTCTAATAGTAGATTTTCAGGTGTTGTGGATGGCAGTCTGGTAATATAATCAGTGATTCAGCAAGAATAACCCATTCCTAAAGCCTATATGTGAAAAATAAAACTCTAGAAAACAGCATCATTGGCCTACCTAGATAGAGATAAAAATAAGGAACCATGAAGGTATCTGCAGAAGATGCAGATGTTGCTATTATTTGTTATACTAAAAAACTGTAAGTAAACAGTAATGCTTAATAGCCATGTATGGGAATTTAGGTTCTTAACGTGCTTTGTGATTCTGTATTTGATTGTTACCTTAAAGTTTAAGTGACGTGCATTGCAAATACCTAGTAAGATTTGTATTCTTCTGTTTCAGAAATATGTATTTGGCATGCCTCCTCCACCGGTGCCAGTGCCATTAGCGTGAGGTTATAACAAAAGTAAAATCACTGAAATTGTTTGATGCTAGAATGCTTCATTGCTGCTACCATTTATTAGCATGACTGTTTAAATATTGCAAGGTCTGTTTCTGCTTGTCACATTTAAAAATTAATAAATGGCATTGTAGTAGTAAGGATTCTAAAATTATTTTATCTCACCAGCCCTCTGAAAGTACACTGTGTACGCTAGACTGGTCTGAAACCTCATCAAAAGTTTGTGCTAGAAAGAAAAAATACTTAGAGGATATATGTGGTTATTTTGTTTAGATGGATTTTTCCTTGGAGGAAATTAAGAGTGTGTAGAACAGGGTTAATTGGCAACAGCATTCTGTTCATAGTAGTACGAGTTTTGTAAGTGTTTATGTTCTGTTTTCATAGGTAAGCCAGGAACAGATCCCAATTCAGCAGCGTGGGCAGCTTATTATGCTCACTATTACCAGCAGCAAGCACAGCCACCACCTGCAGCGCCTCCTGGTGGACCAGCTACAACCCAGACTAATGGACAAGGTAGCTGTTTAGTGAAATGGACACATTTCTCATGGCTGAAGGTGTAAATGCACAATTATTTTTCACTGTTGTCTACATATATTGGGTAAATTTATTTAAGTAGTTGCTTACAGCCTTCAACATGGCTTTTCTTAAATTGAGCAGTAGTAAGGATAATTATTTATTTTGCAGTGTGCTCCAAAGAGAGTTTTACTGCATCTTGGGCTGACTTAATGACTCCATAGAGCAGTCAGTCATAAGTAAAAATGCTTGTCATTTGTTAAATGGTTTTATCACTTCCATTGGCTTTAGGACAATTACAGTTATGGTATTTAGTTGTGATACTGTAACTGTTATGCCTGAATGAGGCTTACCATTTGAGTTTTAAGTAGTATTTTGTATTGTGAGTGATATGCGTTTCCTGAATATGGAAAACATGCTAAACACTTTAAACATTTCTTTGTGTTATCTTTTACTAATACTTTATATTTGTTGTAGCTTGTACCACAAACGTTTGTGGTGTCAGATTTGAGAACTTTCATACGGGATTGTTACTGAGAATTTCAGTTGATTATTTGTATTATGCATGAAACAAACTGTAGTAGTTTTAGTTTGACTATTTTTAATGTGATTCAGGAGATCAGCCAAATCCAGCACCAGCAGGGCAGGTTGACTATACCAAGGCCTGGGAGGAGTACTACAAAAAAATGGGTAAGTGTGCAGGGTTTTTTTCTGTTGTGTAGTGGAATGTTTTTGGAGACTTGAATGACTTGCTATTCTACCTCAAAAAAAATTAAAATGTAGTCCATGTGTCTTCGGAACCGTATATTGCTGAAGGCCCTGCTGAAAAACAGACTTAAATTTCATGTTGTATTTAAGGTATTTAATAGTAATTGCTTTACAAAAATACTTCATACTTAATGAGATGTCTGTATTTGATCCTTGGGAAACAACATCTGTTAAATACTTAAACCTGAGTATTTTAAAGTGTATTTCCTAAAGTTGTGGAGTTCAGCTTTGATCTACTTTATGAAGCTGTTGCTTTTTCTTGTTCAGTAGTTCTTTGCTAATGCTCTTCAGATTACCTGTGATTTTCTTTTTCTTGTAACTTGCTTTCTGTCTTCCAGGACACAAAAACATCATAGTTAGCTTTCATTTATATAGTGCCCTTTTTAAATAGCATTAGCTTTGCAGCACTTGAGAGCTGTGTTTGAATTGCATGTTGTATGTTGTTGCTAGGTTTTTTGTCCTCAAATATTTTGCTTGAGCTGACTTACAAAAATGAAATTAATTCGCCAGTTGAGTTGATTATTTCAGCATTTTCTGTATAAGGAAAGAGTACGTGGCCTTTATGCATCAGCAGAAGGTGCCTTTGTCTTTTAAATCATGGTGAGGTCCGTGTTAAGTCCACAGTGTCCTCCCATGGATCCTGTAGTTCTTGTAGATCTTGTTTCCTGAGCACTGGGGGCTTTTGAGTGCCAGAGCTTTGACCAGACACAGCAGCTCCTAGTTTGGCTGTTTGTTTGCATGGGAGGGTTTGGGGACTGTTTTGCCCTCTTCCAACTACACTCAGTTTTCTCATGGAATATTAAAAGCATTTAGATTTAAGAATAATAACATGCTCAATTCCTCTTAACAACCTTCTAACATGTTGATCCCAAGACATAACTCTTTATTTTAGCACAGTAGAAGTGATGAAATGAAACAGAAAATATATAACAATTTAAGAATTGTGTATCAGACTAAGAGAATTACAAGAGAACACTCAAACACATGATTTCTCAGATGTGACAGGCCTCTCCATTTTCCTTCTTCCTAATTAATTTAACTATTTCTTTTCACTTTATTGTCTTATTTCAGCTCACATTCTTAAATGTGAAGTTGTGGGTGGTTTTCACTGTCTTTTTTAAAAGAATGTAATTTTTTGTCAGGGGCTCTGCCGTCTTTCTAATTTACTATCTTTGGGAAGCAAAGTCTGGGTTGCACTAGTCGTGCATTTGCTCTGATTAAATAATAGCTAGTCAGAAGGTGTTGGGGTAGTTTCTGGGAGCAATTCCAAAGCAGACTGTGATCCAAAAAAAATCGGGAGGTAAAAATAGTTGCTGTTAAAATGCAAAATTTAAAAAGTGCCAAATATAATCAAATAAAAGGAAAAAACCGAGAGCAGTTCTGATTGTAATTTCTTTTTCTAGTATGCATTGAGTCCTTTGTCCAAAGGAGAGCTCTTGATGTCCAGGTTGTATAACTTGACTCTGCCAATCATGAGAACGTTTTGCTTCAGAATCTTGATATGGTAGATACCATTTCTCTTTCAGATGCGCTTAGAAAAGAGGAATTCAGCCAGAGCTGATTTACTGGTAAATGGCGGTGGTTCTCCCCACCCCGGTAACAACAATATTAAGAACTAGTAGAAGACCTGAGGACCAGCAAGTTTTTGTGGTCTGGGCTCTCAAGTGCTGTTTTTGCATCCCACAGTACTGTAATCTTCTGTCTCTGTTAACCTGTGCCGAAAGGGGAAGGGAGGAATTCCAGGTCACTCGCTGTTGACGACTCTTTCAGATTTTTCACAGCACAGATAATTACACCGACTGCTGTTTGGGAGAACTGAACTGAAACTTGGACTTGCTGAGCCAAATCAGTTTTATTTTTGCTGCCAAAGAAAACTTTCAATAAGCCTTGTGGCAAGCCTCTGAGGGTAACAGTACTGAGCTGAACAAGTTGCATGGAATACTGCAGTTGGTGTTTCGGATTGTGTCATATTTAGTCAAGTATGAGTGATCTGAAAACACTAAAACACTCCTGAATATACCCATCTAAACAATTACACTGTTTTCCAAAGTGGCTTCTTACTGGTGTGATATGACTCTGATCACAGAGAACGCTATTTTTTTTCAGTAAATAGTGACTTGTAAATAATCTGTTTTCCAATTCACAAATACAGTGGCAAAGTCTATCTCCTTTCTCAGACCCTTGTCTTAGGGACTACTGCTTTGAGTAGCAAATACAATTAAACATAAGACTGAAGAGCTAGTGGAATTACTCATGCACACTGGTAAGTTAATTACATTGGGTCTTGTAGATGACCCAGACAATTTCCTTGGTACTCTACTTCATAAATCAAGAAAATTTAAGCATTTCTCTTTAGTATTACCAGGTAACAGGACAGTAGTTTAGCTTTTGAAGACGTAGAGATGCTGCTACCTTGAATTGGAGACAGCATTTTTTTCTGTACAAAGTCTAAAATAGATTTGTGTAACTGGGCCGTAAAAATTTCTCAAGGATAACAGTGCCCTTGAAACATGAAGTCAATATTTTAGTAAATTTAAAGTCATTCCCATGTATTGTGGACTTGACTTACAGTTAAGGGATTCCCTAATAAAGTAGTGAAACAGTTCTTAAAAGTTTCCTGATGGTTGTAGCAGGAAAGAAGACAAACAGTTTTCTCTTACTAGAATCTTGATGATGTTGAGCTGTAAATCTGTTGGCATTTTCTTTCTCAGCCCTCCTTAATGGGGAGGTGTTTCCTGTATTTCTTTGTATGTAATTTATCAGTGTTACTTGTTAGTGTTCCAGATGAATTTGGATATTAACAAGCATGTCCTGTTTCAGGGCAGTTCTGTGCACTGAAGGGAGGTTTGGACTAACCTGCTGAATTCCATGTGTAGGTTCAGAATTATTTGCACTACCTAGTAGGGGAACAGTGCACCTAAAATACTAATGTATTTCCAGACAGAAGTTCAGTTTGACATCTCTGAGTAGATGTTAATTTTGCTATATTTGATTTATTGCTTGAATTTCAATGCTGCCTCGAGATAGGTGGCTGGCTGAATGTCAAAAGATTCTTGAGCTGCAATGCACAAAAAGTACCTTATCTTTGGCATTCATTTCTGCTGACAGTATTTTATAAGTACAATTATTAAATTAATAGTGAATGTGGGAAAAGTGTATCCTGGGATAATTTGTAATCATATTAAAGATAATTTTTGTTAAAATAATTAAGCAGACGTGTAAGTTGTGGTAAGTTACAGTTTGTAAAACGTGATTACATCTCTGAAGATTTGAAGAAACTGAACTAAGATTTTCTAGGAAAACAATTGCTTTACGGTATAACCAAAAAAAAAAAGATGGATGAGTTTTTATAAATTTCATACAGTGTAAGTGGAATAATTATCTGTTTTATAGATGGTGGAAAATGGAAGGTTGTATTTTGATGGCTTTCGGGATAATGCTTTGCCAAATGTTCACATTCCCTGCTCACAATGTTTTTGAGAGGATTGGAAAACTACACATGTGTAGGAGGAGTGTAAATAGCTAGCATTCTTCATGAGAATTTTCTATGTTAAAGTATTTTAAAACAACCAAACAAAACCAACCTGCCTGATACTCTAATGAACAGTTTTCTAGGGTCTTTGATCCACTTGTTCCCCCGAAGGCTACTCAGTGGTCTTGTATTCATATAAATCGTGGGCTGGTTTCAAGTAGTACTGAAAACTTTCAGCCCTCATCATGTGTAAGCTGCCCCTCTTTCTTGAAAGCAGAGCACAGGTTTGTTGCATGTAGAATTGTACAGGGTGCGGGCTTGCATTCTGCTTGGGTTTAATTGCTGTAGGGTGATTGAATATGGTGGCTGGTTTTTGTTGTGTTAGTTTGGTTTTTTTCTAGCATCCTAGAAAAAACCTGGGGAGGTGGTGGGTTTTTGGTATACTGTGACTGTAAAACTTGATTTGAAAAAAGAAGCCTTTAAAAATGTAAACCAGCTATGTCATATCACAGTAATAAAACTTCTATTTTGGAAACTGAAAATGAAACACTGTATATAAAAGCCTTCTGTCAGGATGCATGCACATGTGTAAGGACAGAGGATAAAGACTGTTGCTTTGCTTATAGTCATGTACATTCTGCAGTGCTAACTACAAAAACACTTTTCATATAAAAAGGTGAAGAAGTTGGTGGTACTCAGTGGTATATATTTGATGTTTCTGAAGTTAGGGAAAAAGGACGTAAAGCTGCTGTGACAAATCTTGGGACAACAGCATGACTGAGGTCTTAAAAGGTTGGCTGTAATTTTGTTTGGTTGTTTGATTTGGTTTTTTTAATATGCTAAAGACTCCTTGTGTATCAGTCTATCACTCTTAGTTTTTAATCTGCCAGTTGATTTTGTTGAAAGAATCAGTGGTTCTGAGCTGTAGGTCTGGGAGAGTTTGTGTGTACATCTGTGTGTATGCACTGTTATTTCCAGAGGACTGGAGCTTTAGCAGAGGTTGAAAGAAGTTGTTTCAGGACTATTCTGTGAAGTTAATGCTCTTTTTGAAAAATGTAATCTGCAATGTTGTAGCAATTGCATGAAGGATGCCAGAATTGAGGGAGTGTATGAATTGGCATCTGAGTTTGTGAATGCAGTCTGTAAAATAAGGTAAAATCAGTTTAGGTGGATTACAAAAAGGTTTGCCTCTTGATTTGTATTTAAATGCTACGTTTGTTTAGGTCAACAGGCTTTAAACATTCATGAATGTAGATCAGGAGGCAGAAAAAACTGTCCTTGTGGTTCCTCAATTTTGCTTTACGTGGGAATCGTTACATTAAAATAATTGGGTTAGTAATTAGGCTCGAAGAAAGCAGGCACAAGTTTATTCAAAAGCCTTGGGGGACTATTCCTAGGTGATGTTGGTGATGTGAGATTTTGAAGTTTTCTCTTTTCTGTTGCAACAAAGCTATGTCACTTTAATTACCTGTAGGTCAAGCTGTTCCTGCCCCTGCTGGGGCTCCTCCAGGCGGTCAGCCAGACTACAGTGCAGCATGGGCTGAGTACTACAGGCAGCAGGCAGCATATTACGCCCAGACAAGTCCACAGGGAATGCCACAACATCCTCCAGCACCACAGGTACAGTGTTAAGTGTTTTTTGGCTGGCTTCCGTTTCAGTGGTTGTAGATATTTTTTTGCATGTCTCCTGCTTTGTTACTTTGGAGTATGCATCTTTTTTTCTAGCGAAATAGCTATCAGAGTAATTAGTAGATGACTTTGTTTACCTGATAACTTGAGTTCCGTATCTATCCATGTGTTTGGTGATTATGTTGGTTTGGTTTTTTTTTTTAAAGAAAAATTTTCTCCTCCCAGGGTTTTGAAAACCATGCAAGAAGCCACCACCATTTACATTAACCAATTTTTCTTTCTTAAAGGCTTCACTCCTGAGTTAGCTCGATTTAAAGGATTTTCTTTAACTTTTTGTGTATCTCTTATGTATCTCTTCTGCACAGGGCCAATAATAAGAAGTGGACAATACAGTATTTGCTTCATTGTGTGGGGGAAAAAACCTTTGTTAAATGTATGGATGCAGACGCCTTGATGAAGATCTTAATTTTGGTTTAAAAAATAGTGTTTTTGAAAATGTACAAAATATCTATCACTACTGATAGGAGGTAATATTTCTGTGTAGAAATGAAAAAATGGTTTGTTTTTAGTATTAGTGTAGATGTACACATTCCAGCAAATGTATTTGCAATTATGTGGTCAATGCTTTGTGATATAAATGTACTTTTTCAATGTATACTTTATCACTTTTAAAATGCCTGTTTTGTGCTTTACAATAAATAATATGAAACCTCCTGTGTCGGTAAGTTGGATATGTGGGTATATGCAGAATTATAGGATTGATTTACAACGCTGAATCAAGGTACCTGTACACAAATCAGTTGGTTTCTTTTCCCCCCATGAAAGCTTGTTGAGTTTAAAAACCTGTCGTTAGCATGTTTTTCCCCTCTTGCAGAATAGTTGTAGATGGAGGATCTCTTTCATTCATTGTATTTTACTGCCTAGCACCAGTAATCTTGATACTTTAATTTTCTTTCTATTTGATTAAAACTGCATGTGTTTACGAAGATGATCTTTTGGCATACTTCCATTGCATTAACAGTGAAATTTCCTTTATACATGACCACTGTTTCAGACCTGTGCAGCTGCTATAACAGATAACTTTTGTTTTTGAGTACTTCAAAACTGTTCCTGCATAACTATTTTATGGATTTTTTCAGACTAGTTCTAAAACTTACTTCGTGTAATGTGCTTAAGCCTTCAGTTTAAAGTAGTCCAGTTAAAGTTCAGTGTAGAAAAGTCAATGTGGTATGCATAGTAGTTAGAAAAATTGCATCTGTCCTTAAAACGCTGTTTTGTTTGAGTGGTGGGAGTGGTTGAGAACTTCCTTGCAGAGCAGATAACTTCTGTTTTTGTAAATATTCAAGTATTTGAATCAACTGATTATTTTTTTATATATACTTGAAACTTCTTATTGCTCTAATGCTCATACTAAAAAGCTGATGCTCTTGAAATCCTGTGTTTGCTCTTTGCATATTTATTGGCTCTTTGCATATATTAGATTACATGCACTACAGTCTGTCTTGCCATTGTCTGTTGAAGTGCAGGTTTGATCCAGCCAGTATAGAACTAGCTCTATAGGGGTGAGGAGGACTGTGCTGTGTATCATCCTTGATTGTTCCTTCAAGGAGCATTGCACTGTAAGTACATCAGAATGACAAATTGATGAACTGCAACAGTATCTTTTTGTCAATGTTCCACATAATGAAAATGCCATACTTGTGTGACTATTATGTTGGAATACAGTGCTGATATCGTAGGAAATCATAATTGCTTCTTAATTCACAAACATAGGTTTGTTTATCTATACATACACATAATAAGAGTTTTGTGGGTAAGTATTCCTGAAACTTCTAGCAATAGCTAAAGAAAATCATGTTTCTGTTTATCTGAGTAATAGTTTTTTTCATTAGTACTCCTGAGACAGCTGTCATTCAGTGTTTTTAAGTATGCATATAACATTGAAGTCTTTGGAACCACTTGTTAGACAGAAGTTGTCTTTGTCTTCAGATAGTTTGCAGTTATGTAGTGATGTAGGTATGTTTTAAATAATTCTATAACTGTTAATTGCTTTAATTTTTGGAACACCATGTTGTTGCTTTGAGAATAAATTTTTTTAGGGTGGCTGCACAGAGAAGTAAAAGTTAAGGCTTGAAAACTGCAGTAGTTTATTCAGGTAATCAGCAATGTATGTATTGTGCTGTAGAAATAGAAGGAATTATTTTTATCCCTTTTGAAAGTAGGAATTATGCTGGTAGCTTTGAAAAGGCTAGGACAGTATTTGCTATCTTTAGTGTAGGGTATTAAGTTTAATAGTTCAGGTATTTTGCATGGTATTTTGTAGATAACCTTCAGAATGGTGCATTTATTATGTACTAAACTGAGCAAAATTAAATTCACTGGATTCTTTATCAGTCACAAAATGGAGGCTGTTGATTTTGATTCATATAAGGTATAAAATCTTTATTAATTGCAAACAGTGCAATTATTTATACTTCACAGTGCCTTCCCAGACCTTCCACCTTAGGTTCTGCTGCAAAAAAGCAACAGGTAAGCACAACCTAAGGAAGTATATAAATTAATATATTTCAGTACATTAATGTTGTCCCTGTGAGATCTTTGTGGTTGTGTATTGAAAAGCAATCTGCTGCTTCCCCAAATGCATTGTTGCTCACGGTTCCATTTCAGTGGAAAGTCTTAAGTTTTTAAACAACTGTTTATATTTCTAGGTAAATATGTATTTTTTCTTTTTTCTTTTTTTTAAGAAAAGATTATTAGATTGCAGTAATTAAACTTGATCAGAATAAGTAATTTTCATTATTTTTCCTCAGCTAATCATTGCAATTAAAGAATCAAAACCTTTAAAATACGCAGGAATTACTTTGGTTAGAAATGTCAACAGCCTTCACAAATGTTTTTTTATAATAGGACACTATTCCCACTTAAACCCGTAAGACTTAAATGTAAAGAATATGACTTCTTGTTATTATCACTGATCTTGGTAACTTGTCTTACATTTATAGTGTGTTAGTGGAATCTTTAGATAACTTAGCTTGCTTATTCATACCTGACATAGTAGGAAAACAGATGCTGGAGTTTGAGATTAGTATGTTTTAACTGAAAAAGCATGTGCACCAATTAAATGTTAACAGTACAGCAAATACTATTTTATCAATATAGCAGTCAGTGTATCCTGTTTCTTGATACTTTAACTGAATTGCTGTATATTTTGATAGTATAAAATGTTATTTGTCTTACAGATGGTCTGGTACAGGTTTTTGTTTTGAGGTTTTGCTGTTGTTTGTTTTTTTTTTTTTAGCTTAACATAAAGCAGCATCTTTGGGTTTTTGTTCATTATTCTGTTTCTAAAATGTGCTGCTCCTCTTGCAAAAGTCCTGCTTATCTGTACATCAAAGAAAAATATTCAAAAATGCTGCCTTCATTTTCACACACAGTGCTGAAGATGCTGCAAGCACCAAATCATAGCTCATAGAATCAGGTCCTGAGATAGTTACTACCAGTAAAGAGGAATCCTTTGAGTGTATGCCATTGGTGAGCCGATGAGCATGGACCATAGAAGGGCTCCATGTAGAAGGTAAAATTGGCAAAAACATAACAGATTTGAAATGTATCCCATACATAATGGTGTAGGGTATAATTTTTGTTTTGATCACTTTTCATTCTTTAAAGTATTATTTGTTTGACCATAAATGTTCCATAATCTGTTACGTTTTTTAAACTGTGATTGAATAATATAAACCATCTACTTTACTTTATATTCTTCTAAACAGCCAAGTTGATTTTTGAACTAAATTAATAGTTGTGCTTCAGTTTCTCAAGCCACTTAGTATTTCATCTGTAGTTTAACATGTAACTTCATTTTTGACATGAGAAAAGGTTAGGTGTGTATTCCATTTGGATTTTGATACTGTGAATTTAGTGTGGGGGTGAGTCACTTGTTCACTTCCTTTTTACATGGTACTTTTTTCTTCAACTGTTACTCCTGAAATATCTTAAACAGTCTTTCAACTGTTAATTTAGCCTGTGGGAGGAGATAGAGAAGAAAAAGTCAGTGTATTGGGATGTTGCTAGTGTGTGGAAGGTGAGATGTTCTTGTGTGTAGCATTTGAGGTGTATGACTTCCAACTTTCTCACTTGCTGGCCTTACGGGCATGCTGTTTTGTGCTAAGCATAGTGTTTATTTTTCAACTCTCTCCAAACTCATCGTTCTTGGGAGAGTAATAGATTGTTGGAGTTCTCCAATAGCCAAGATAACTGGACTTAGAAATGCAGTGAACTTGTCCAAAAGGTGTCTTGAAATGTTTCCCGCTTACTCTACCCCCACTCTTCAGTGTCCCACAAATTAAGTAGAATGTGAAGAGTATGAAAAGTTTAAAAAGTAAGCATAATATTCCAAGTAGGAAAAGCATTTTTGTATCACTTTCTGCAGTCTATACTTCATTAGGACATGAAGTAAAATACTGGGTAGATAATCTTCAGTGTAGCTTGATCATAAGTCATCTGTTTCACTTGTCCAGGCAAGGATCATAATTCACTTACACAGCTTAATCTTGAGGTATTTCATCTTTTTCTAGTGGTATTTTATTGGTTGGTAGAAACTGTTTGTCCCCTGTTATCTTCCAGAGTAATACTTAAGTTTTCCATTGCATGCTAAAAGCTTTTTATTTTGCTTTTTTTCTGGAAGTGGGGGGAGGAAGGGAGGACTGGGCTTTTTCAGAAAGCGTACAATTGACAGGATTCCCTCTTCCCTAGTAATAGCTTATGAAACTCTTATGTATGCACAAATATTTCTCTTGAGTGCATGTGAAATGCCTTTTCGTCCTGAGAAAAGTGTTCTCTGCAGAAACTACCCGTGTGTAAAAAGAAGATTGGCTTTAAAAGGCAACTGTGATGGGAACAGTGTCTTAGGGAGATGCAGCTTGGACTTGAGGTAAATTGAATGCTTTACAAAAATGTGGTTTTGAGCTTGCATTGACATTGTATGTAATATGGGTACACATTAACTGTATAATGGTTTTTGTATGGTTTTTCTCAATAAATGTAAACTGATGGATAATAATAGCAATGTTTTTGTCTTTTTTATGCTCCTGTCCCTGTGTTAGTTTGCAGTAACAGCTTCAGAGGAAAAATTGCAGCAACTAGTACTTGTGTGAATGAACATCACCCACATGAATTGAAGTAAAAAATATGTTTAGATGGCTATTAGGAGAAATATTAATTGAAAGCATTGTGCAGCTCATTACCATTTTCTGTTGAGGCAAAAGACTGACTTTCAATAGGGAACTGTACCAAGTCCAGTCAACAGATTCTGCCACGGGGAAATTCCTTTTTGAAATGACTGCATAAATTCAATTCACTGCAGCTTGTCTTGTCTTCATGCCAAGGCCTATACATGTTTTTTTATTTAAAAAGTGACACTTTTTTGCAAAGCTGCTCTTGCAGAAGCTGAATCTGAATGGTTCAACGGTGCTAGCACAGGAACATAAATGTTGATGTCAAGATGTTTGAGAGAAAAATAGTCCAGTAGCCTTAAGACAATGTTTAGAGATGTAATAAATTTATTGCAGTAAGATTAAAAAAATAGGACTTTCTGAAAAAGATTTTCTTAAAGCTTGCTTCTTAGCAGCTTGAAATATAAATCAGTCATAGATGTCACCACTGTCCCTTTATCATTTAATCAAATTAAAAACAGAAGTTTTCCAAGACAGTGTTGGTACTATGAAGACTACTGCAAACTTAAGGGAGATGGTTTTTACTTTAGGATTATCAACTGCATAGGTTGATCAGAGCATAACACTTATATGCAAGCCCATTTTAAAACAAGAAGTAATGCTCTTTGAGACAAAATAACAATGGTGAGCAGTTAGGTGATCTTTTATTCTTTAAAAATAGTACACTTGGTTTTTGAAAATCGGCAGTAAGTATCTCCTTTTAACCGTTCGGTGCCTCTGGGATAAAGTAAAACGGGTTAAATATTCAGTGCTCATGCAAAATGTACCAGTAGATTTACACTATGACACAAGTTTCCAGATTGTGTATTCAGCTTTATTCTATTACACAACAGTTGGTCTTCAAATGTGGGAGCACTATTATAATTCAGCTTTTTCCATTAGTTGATCTTTCATACATTGATTCCTTCATACTAATTTTTGCATCGAGTAGGGAACCCAGACACTCATAATTTGAAGGTTATTCTTATCTGATGCAGGAATGACAAATTAATGTATATCCTTGCTTTCTTTAGTTGGCCCCATCAGAGAAAGAGATGATGCAGTAAGAAAGTTGAGGGGAAGAAAGATTCCAGCTAAAGTAGAGCATTAGTAGTCATCAGCTAGAAAATACAAGAAGGGTTAAGAGAAAAAGGTAATTAGATTTTTTGTAACAGGAAAGATGGAAGAAGACTATGAGAATTCAGCAAATGAAAATGCTAACTCTTACTTTCAATGGTGAGAATACAGGTGCTAGCAGCTGAGCCTCTGTTGTTGACCGCTTTACACATATATTCCCCTTCATCTTCTGGGAAGGTTTCTGGCAAGTAAAGGCAATAGGTTTCTCCTCTTTCAATATACTGATAGTCCTCAGAGTCCTGCAGCATTTCCCCCTCAAACCACCATGTAACTTCAGGTTTTGGTTCTCCAGTAATTTTAACCGTAAATCTCACTGGCTCGCCATCAACCACTGATGTGTTTTTCAGTGACTTCTTGAACCAGGGAGCTCCAGATCGAGCTTGATCCTCCTCATCTTCACAAGTAGAACCATTAATAATGCTTCCCTCTTCTTCTTCTTCATCTTCTCTTTTCTATTTTAAAATAAGTTAACTCAGAACATTTAAAGTGGCAATAGCACTATGACTGCTAGTGATACATATTTGATTACAGAAAAGTTACTGTATTTCTGAGAAGGGAATGCCAGACCTGTCCTCACTAGGTAACATAATGCACTAAATGCAACAGGCAGTGAAATGCACTTTAATGAGGCTGGAATCTGGTGTAAAATACAGGCATGAATATAGATTCCATTTGCAGACTCGTCAGGGCATGCCATGACCTTTCTTTGCAGTGCCTCTTGTACGCTTCTGGAAGTGTTTGGGCCAGGGTGAATGGAGCGACCTGGTGTGAGAGTCATCCCTTCCCAGGTCAGAGGGGTCAGATCCAAATGATCTTCAAGGTCCCTTCAAACCTAAACCATTCTTTAATTCCATGATGGATAAATGCAAAATGCAATTTTATATTACTTACAGTATTGCAGCAGTTCCCAGCAGCTGCTAAAACAAGTAGAATGTTCCTTTGGTGTCTCCAGTAGTGTTGCCATCAGTGGTAATCAGAAGCTAAAGTAAATGACACTTAGGAATATTATTTTGTAATTTATACCTTCTGTAATGCTGCATCAATTTCTTTTTGTTCAAACTGCATGCGTAGTAATTTCTGTTCCTCGATCCTCCTCTGCTCCTCCTCTTCCCGGGCTCTTGCCATTTGCTCAAAACGGGCCTTCATGTTTACTTTATGAGTAAATGGAGCCTCAGATTTCTTGGCTGGTCTCACATCTACATCATCATCCTTGGGGAAAAAATAATTAAAAATAAGACTTAACTCATTTACTACCTCTTATATGTGTACAGTAGTAAAACTGGTTGTGTGTTCCCACAGCTCTTTTTAACTGAGTAAAGCTACACAGAGTCCTGTTTTCTCAGGTTTGTTTAATGTTGGGTCCAAGATCAAGTCTTGTAATAGTATCCCAGGATAGGGCAAAATACTTGGCAAAAGTAATTTCAAAAATAATACGTAGAAAATACTACTAAAGTTTATGCATATAGAAGTTTAATGCTTCCTGGCAGTGGTGAATCCTCAGTGACTTGTATTTTATGCCATGATGGTAGTGTAGGCTCAACACCTATCACGTAAGGTTGATCTTATAGAAGCAGTTGGTGTCAATCATTAAAAGCTCAAAAGACAGGCTTTGAGTTGATGCAGAAGTGACTGCTGTGGAGAAGAGACCAAATGAGGCTCAGATCAAGATTACTGTCATTAATAGTACTTTGCAATGCCATGTAATTATGTCACAAAAGCTCCCACTGGGCTTTTGGGTCACAAACCATTGTGTTCATTGTCTAGACTGACAGCTCCGTTTCTTGTTTTTTCCCCTCTGAAAAAATGTGAGGTTCCAGTCTAAGTACAGATAAGTAGGCATCCTCTTTTGCTCTACCCTGAGCAATGAGTAAACATGATAAAAAGACTTGATCTTAAGTGGTATTGTTTGCTTTTCGTAGTGGTTTTTATTTAATTCATACAGTGGAGAATGAATTAGTACAGAAGAAGAAGCAATTCAAGTGCTAACAGATAGGAACGGTTTAAACCCTTGGGCTGGCAGGTTTCAGGTTAAGATGCTGAACTGAGGACTTTGAGCAGAAAAATAGGTCTCTGCTTGACCAGATGACTAGTGTTGTTTCCTTTAAGGATGGTGAGGTGAGAGATCCTCAAGCATCCAAAGGAGGGAACAGGAAAGAAGGGAAAACATAATTTTGAAATACAGCAAAATTTGATGAAAGCAGCAGCATCATCCAGTCTTGGATCATTAGTGTGCTCGTTAAGTATATCATTAACATAATGCAACTTACCTCTTGAAATTTTTCAGCTTCCCTTTCTCTTATTTCTTCATCCATTGCTCTTCTCTTTGCTCGCTCTTCTTCAATCTTCTTCTGTATTTCTTCTTGAGACAGCTGTCCTATTTTTTCAAACTTACTTTTTAAGTTCTTTGCCTGAATAGAACCACTTCTTTTTAGCTTTATTAGTTCTTCGTATTCTTTGCTTAGCTCAAAAGTTTCACACTCTTCTTCTAGCTGTTCAGAAATTACAGAATATGTAAGATGGAAAAGGTCCTAATTATTTTTACTACTCATTCTCCCCACAGATAGGTATGACTTAATACACTGCAGTTCTCTGAGTTACTTGAAATCAGTAGAGACCTCTTTCCTGTAATGTACTCTTCCTCCCAGTTCTCATGATGACTGCAGTTGTATCACATCTCAGCTAGCTACAGATTTTAAAATATCTTTTAAAATGCCATTTGTTCAAGGGTTGCTGTCAATAAACCACCATCACAGACTTGGACAAGCAGACATCCACCAATACAAAACACTTAGTTGAGGTGGATTCTGGATAACTTGCTTGCAATATGATACAAAATAATCTAAAATACAACTATTTGGTTAAACAAAAAAATCATTCCCTTTTAATTCAGTACAAAGCAAACATTTCAGGATGTCATGGCTGGAAAGGAAAGGGCAGTTCTGGATCCTGTGGTCAAACCACTTCTGAAGCTGTAATTGCTGGTATTTTTCTCCCTCCTTTTACAATCTGTGGCTGATGGCGAAGATGTACATGCACTTTAGCTGGGTATTCAAGTCCCTCCCTTCTTCCCCAGGATTACTTGGGAACATCACAAGCTACTGTCTTTATTACTTGCTCAAGCTTTGCTTAACAAAAAAAATAATAGTCCTCTAATGTTCAAAAGGGAATACAGAGAATTGCCACCCACAGCCAAATTGAACTGTAAAGTTCATGAATGTGATGTTTTAAACATTTGGAATGTAAAGCAAATTTTGTGTGTGACTTTTAATATCAACTATGATAGTGTTCAAACCCTTGATATACCAATTAGAAAAAGCACACTAATTCTTTTCCCTTAGTAACACAGTATTTTACAGAGGAAAAGCAAGAAGTTTGCTCTTTCCTACCTTTATTTTTGTATTTTCATTTGGGAACAAGATATTTCTGTTCTCACAATACTGTAAATATTGTCTAATAATTTTGGTAATATTCTAGAGACTTTCAGAAGTGACTGCAAAATAAAATTACAAATTTGAAACTGTTTTACTTTAAAGGTGGTAAGAGATAAAAACATTTTCCTGGCAGATTAGTGACAAAAATGTCATTATATACAATGTTTTAAAAATACAGGTTTCTATTTTTCCTTATCGAATCTGCTTATTTAAAATTTTTCTAAAGGAATTTTTAGCTACAGTTTTAAACAGATTTTAATAACTGAAATTACCTATTCAGAGCATGCCTAACATATTGTTTGATGTACAAACCTCTCCCATTTCTTGTCTCAACTGCTGGAATTCTTGCCTTTCCATTTCCAACTTTTGCCTGCGCTCTTCTTCTGTGCGTCTCTTTTCTTCTTCCATTTTTTGTCTCAGCATCTCCTCAAAATTAATTTCCAGTTTACCAGGTATGAGAGATTCTTGAGAAAATGTTTTAAACATTTCTGGTGATTCATCATCCAGCACCTATTGGAAATTCAGAGCATTAATGATCCCTGTGATGACATCACAGCATTGCTCAGGCACTTCTAGTACATAAAGATAACCACCTATTTTGTCACATTGCCCCAGTAAAGGAAGATGCACTGTGACAGTGGGGGTATCCCTCTAATGTGGGAGGGAGTGGCTTTGGGGTTTTGTATTTGACTTTAGCTACAATGCTAAACTTCAGTGAAGGTGTTTATTAAAATGAGGTATTTTCTGCCAGATGACGGGGAGAATGCCCTCTAAATGCACCTTTAGGACCTGAAGCAATTAATTCTAGTTGACTTCAGACTGCCATTAAACAAAGTGTGTTTAAACGTCATTGCTCTTAACACTGAAGTACATATATCTGTAATCTTGTTTTTAAACAACCTGAATTATATTCCTGATCTTAAGCAGTATTAGTATTCCCAGTAAGGATAACTGAACAGAATTTTCAGAAGAAACTCCTTGTGCACAAATTGTTTATATAAGTTCTATTGCCAGTTTATCGATTTATACAACCCATCAGCAAGGGTTTCCTCCTTTCCCTGTCCTTGTCTCTGGCTTCAGGGTAGGGTTAGGCTTAGTTGGGTCTTTAGGAGCAGTTGGTGTATCTTGTAGTCTTAATTCCTAAAATGGAAGTGCCTAGGAAAGGCAGTTTTCATTACTTCCAAAGCAGGAAGCGTAAGAAGTAATATTTTATCAGACGGAAGTATTACTAAAACACTACGCTGTATGCTACAAAAATGGCCAGTAGTGACAGTCTGAGTTACACAGCAAGTTTAAAATAACTTCTTGATAAAACTTACATGGATGTTTTTGCATGTAATTATATAAACTTACAGAGATTGTCTCAACAGGAGCGTTCTATAGGTAAATGTGAGATGAGGTCAGGTACTGATCTGGAACTCTGTGATGATTTGCTTTTGGCACTGTTTAATCAGCACGTGTTTGAAAGGCCCTGTGGCAAACATGGAAGAGCTCAGCGTGCCCTAAGTAGTAGGCATTCCCAACAGCAGCAATCAGTCAAATGCTAGAAACAGTTAAAGGAGCAAATGTTCATTTGAGAAAGTGTTTTGACTACCTTTATAAAGGAACAGAAACATTTTTTAAGAGTCTTTGGCACTTCCTCTTTATTGCTGCTTACATCCATTGTAACCCACACCTTTTGCTGCTGTTGGTGCTATCCTAGTTCATACCACTGTCTTGGCCTACTTTGCCCATATCCTTTTTATTTGCCACAGCTCTTTCAGTAGTTTTTAGCCCAATTCCACTCAAATTCTGCTATTTGCTATAGATACCCTTCAGATTTTCCCTCGAGTAAGCTTACCATTGGACTTTCCTCACTATTCCTTCCATTCTTAATTTGTGTAATATGAGCATATTTGTTGAAACTGAGTTATAGAAAAGTGAGTCTAAAAACAAAGCTGTAAACTGTTTCCTTTAGTGAAAAAAATGCCACATGGTTTTTGGAGTCTAACCATGCTTAAATCAGCAAAGAAACATGAAAAGCTCTTGCTTGCATTAGTCCATATGCTCATCACTTCAAGAAGATACAGAACCTAAGTGACCAGGAGGAGCATTAACTCAGAACTTGTGTGTGTTCAAAAGCTATGTATGTGAGCAAACACTAAAACTTGCCCTGTATTTCTGGTGTAGTAAGTTATGAAAAGACGGTGAGCCAACTTATTCCTGGTTAAAAAATGCAAAGATTCAGCTGAGTTGTGTGATGTACAGAACCCTTGTCATCAGTAAATATTTTAGCCATATTTTGTGAAATGAGGCCATACTTTTTTTCCTGCAAAGTGGGAACAGTTGGTAGTGACGAACATTCCTGTAAATCACAGTTTGCAGCACAGTCAGCCAATATTCAGAGGGCAAACAGAGAAAATAGAGGGGTTTCTTTTATTTGTGCTAAGACAGGTTCTTTTTGCAGTGTCCACTAGAAGGAGACTGATGGGGATGAAATATCACTGCTTCAGTCTGAAAGTGATCACAGTGATGGTGGGGAGCAGGAAAATATCTTTGCAAAAGCAAATGTGAAATATGGAGATCCTTCCCAATAAAAAAGGTGGCATTTGTGTTTCTGGAGTAACAATTTCATGTAAGGTTTTACCGCTTGTGAAGGAGATCACTAGTATGCTTTTAAACATTTTAAGGACATGTCTGCATTGCTGCTACATTATGTAGCTATGGAAAATAAGGAGAACACAGGGTTATATTCTGTTAAAAGTATTCAGAAATGTGGTGTTTGTATTGAGGATTCTAATTAACAAAACTTTCAAGCATATATATGCTGAAAATATATTTTCAGTTAATTTTCTTATTACTATTTCCACTGTATGCAATAACAGTCTTTGTGCTGCATCTAATGGATTAAACCCTGTTTAATCAGTGAGATTTTTCTTGCCAGGGCCCTTGCTACACTAAGGCTGAAAAAAGGTCTCCCAAGAAACCAGGAAAAAACAGAAGACAGCACATAATTTCTTTGCGTCCCTTTAGTTCTCTGCTGGCTTTTCATAAAAGTTGTAATGGCAGAAGTCTAGCAGCATGCATTTATTTAAGTGGGTTTAGGTTCTACTTTCTTTGGAGGTACAGACAGACACTACATTCCAGTGCAGTATCAAATACAGGTTTACACTGTAGTTTCTCCAGGTAGTCTGTCAGCGTACAGGCCTTGTCTTTGGCCCAATTTCCAGGTAGAGGGAGCACTGCCAGCAGTATTAGTACTCGTACAAAGTTTTTATTTCTCTCCCAAGCATTGCTTTGAATGATTAAGAAAATGTTGCTAGGCATGCAGCTGGTCTCCCCCAATTAAACCACAGAGAAGTATGTAGGAAGATGCTACTAGATGACTGGGTTATTCCACAGTTCTGTATTGGCAAGTCCTACCCTTCCTTCTGAAACAAACACTACTTAGTTTTACTTTCTATTTGTGTCATTTAATATTGTATTTCCTAATGTCGAATAAGTAACTGGCTTGTACCCAAAAGTCTGCTGAAATGTGAAGTGCTTGGAGTAAGTATGAAGACTACACTTAAAAGCTCCATGCTAGTTTTTTTTTTTATAAATAACATTGGTGTCACCATCTAAAATTGGGCATCTCTCTCTGCTTTCAGCTAATGTCAGTCCTAAGTCCCTGAAAATTTGTCTTCAGCATCGACTCAAACTTTAGAAGTTTTTGCATATCACAGAAATCTGTATTTTGTCTAAGGAAGACCCATATTATAAATTGTTCTGATGGTAAATGCTGCAAGTTAGTTTTTGTGTTTCTCTGAACAAGCACTGAAATACATTAAAAACATCAGTTTAGATACGTTAGTGTTCTCAATTTTTCAGTCCTGAAGAGGCACAGATAACTGCATAATTCATACTTGCAGTGAGCATTTTTCTAGTATGCCATTAATTGTGCTTTAGCTGTAAGAGATGATTGGTGGACACCCTGTAAAGGTATGGAGATAAACTTGGAGGAGCTGTAAAAAGAACTCTCTTCCCCAAAAAATACCCAACAAACCCTCCTTGTGAAAACATTTTGCATTCCAAGTTTGTTGCATGTAGCATAATAACGCCCATTGGGTGTAATCTCTGCGTTTGGTCACATTAGTTGAAATCCCCTCTAGGCTTGCTCTGAGGAGGGACTGATTGTTGGGTGATGATTTTTGGTAAATGAACGTGGTCAGCTGGCCCCATTAACCTTCTAGTAAGTGGTGAGGTGAACTAATTAATGAAGGAATTAAAGCACATATTCCTATCTCTATTTGAAAGCTTTTTGCCACAGCTTCTTTCCAGTTTTTTGAAACTTAGGAAAAGTTAAATCGTACACTGAACCAAAATACCATACCATGTTCTTCCTTGCTTCAGCAAATGCTCTTTTCTCCTCTTCTATGCGTCGTCTTGCTTCTTCTTCTGCTTTCCTCTTTTCCTCTTCTCTCCTCTGTCTTTCTATCTCCTCAAAACTGAGTCTGAGTTTACCAGGGCGGAATTCTTTAGGAGAATTTTCAGATTCTTCATCACCACCTTCATTTATCTTCAGAGAAGAGGAAGAGATAAAAATAGGATTTATGCAAAACTCTTCTTTTTAGTGAATAAAAACTCCATTAATTCCTTTTAGAACTTTTATAGATGTTTTCTCCTTGGGGGGGAAAAAATATATCAAAAGTTTGGTTCCTGAGAGAAACATGTTAATCTTGGTTTTAGCCAGGGGACGAAGAAAACAAATTTTCAGTATCCTATATTTAGTTTCTATAATTTTTAAAAATCTGTTGAGTGCAGTTCAAAGAACAGTGTGTTACCAGGAAAAGGCTGAACAGTTAAGTACTTACTTTATGGTCTCAGGGTGGATCATTTGCTGTAAATCACTCCCTATCCAATTTATTTACATCATTTTCATAGACCTTTATATCACCAAGTCTTTTTTGTTTGCATAGAAATTGTCTTCACCTATGCACCAGTTAAAAAAATGCTGTAGAGTCTTACAGAAAAACTGAATCAAGTAACATTTTGCTATTATTTCATACTGAGATTTTTGTTTCTTTTCTTTTTAGACATTCAATCATCACTGAAGAAAGGAGATTGAGATACTCTGATCTCTTCACTATAGCTTGTCTTCAGTGAGCAGTCACCTGCTAAGAGAAGCCTGTGGTTTGCAAACTGCAATCAAGAACAAAAGACCAGACGCCCTTCAGAGGACACCCCAGAGTACTTCATCTGTTAATGGAGGAAGTGGCCAGAGTAAGGATCGTTCAGATCCCTCTCTACCACACCCGGTACGTAGGGTAGCCAGTTAGGGGATTACATAAACCTTCTGTTTGGAATTCATAGCGAAAAAGTGATAGAAGGAAATTAACTGTTCGACTCTTAAGAAAAATTTTTACTTCAAGCTTTGACAACCGATGAGTAGCAGAGAAAGCTGCATGTTAGAAAATTTCTTTTGACGTAGACAATTTGTAAATTATTTTATATTACTTGGTAAATGCATAAACATGAGGGTGGGAGATGTGAACTAAACTTCAGTTTGAACGACTCATCATTTCATGAAGTTCACTCTCCTTCATTTTCTCCCCTCTTCTGCTTTGCTGCCCAACCTCAAACCAAAAGAAAAAAGTGCATTATTGACATAATGACAAGGTTATTGGTGTGAAAAAGTTAAGTGATTTATTGGAAATGAAGAAGTAAGCTACAATTTGGTTATCTACCTAAACCTAGAACCCTCTCAGTGTGGACCAGTTGACAATTTCTGTGTTTCAGCTTCCTGAAGGTTCTGTGGTGTTGGTTTTGTTTGGGTTTGTTTCTGTAGAATATACATTTCTTGAGTGTTTTGAAATATAGTCAATATAGTGATCTTGAGCTATTTGTCTAAGAATGTCCATTCGTAATTATAGTATGTTAAAGTTAGCAACTTCCTATAAAAAATATTTTCTAAGTTTTTATGAAAGATTAAAATCCCATTTCTTGTTAATCTTGTTTGTATGTGAATTTTGTATGTGCATTAATAAAGTCAAAGTGATCATGACTGTACAGGGGAAAAGTATTCAAATACAGAACTTTAAAAATGCTTTTGGAAATGGAGTATGGTAAAATGAGGAAATACAGAACTAAACTATCTGGTGTATCTTTGGTTAATAGTAAGTGTATGATTCCTTCAGTATGATCAACAAACAAACTATAGTGAGGTGTGTTTATAGCTGATCTATATATAGGTTTATATAGTTGATATAACTGTGGCTTGTGATAAAGAACATGTGTGGAGGCGGTTTTGCAAATAATACAAAACAGGAATGGTGAGCTACATTTCTGACACTTTGGGGACCTAATTGAGTCATTTATAATATGTTGTTGTTTATGTCAGTACCTACAAGGGAGCTGACCTATCTTTTTTGCCCTTTCTTCCTAAGAGGAGAGTTGTAATTGATGTATATTTCTATCACATTTACAAATAAATATGGGAATAAGAACTAGTATTCTGTTACTACAGAATGTTTCCATCAAAAACTGGTTACTGAAACATCTGCAGCACTATTTAAGAACAAAACAAACAGCTAATAATCTTCTTGAAGAAGTTACAGCTTAAGGTACTACAAAGTGTAGACATAAAATTTGCTAAGATTGTTGGCAACATTAAAACACCTGTGATTATTGAGCTAGAGCTAAGGTCAAAAATGCATCTTTCAGAAATTCATTTTGAGACTCTTAACACCTTGAAATACAGCTAAGGAATAAGAAATAAAGAATCATACGCAGGAAAGAACGTAAAAGCATATCCTACATGCAACTTCTGTAACAACATGACAGAACGTGTACTTACCATTCGCTGTCTGGCTTCTTCAAAGGCACGTTTTTCCTCTTCCAAACGCTGTCTTGCTTCTTCCTCTGCTTGCCGCCTTTGATTTTCCTGTCTTTGCCTTTCAAGTTCTTCAAATGTTACTTTCAGCTTACCAGGAGACAGAGACTCTTGTGTTTCACTGTTTTCATTTTCACCCTGTGTAAGAAAAGTGAAATAGTTGTATCTTAAGCCAATAAATATCTATTATTTAGGTATTTTTGGATGAGAGGTTTACCGTGACAAATGAAAGGCACTTGGTTTCCTTAAGGAATTGGTTTTCATTCTTCATTTCTTCATTTCTTTGTTCTGCTGTCTCCTTTCCTCTGTTCTCACAGTTTATTTTCATCTTCCCAGGTGTCTTGGTGGGTTTCACAGGCACTACTCTAACTAGCAGTGAATCATCCCCTTCCTGTCCAGAAAGATATTTATTAGATTTTCATGAAGATTGCCTTCTAGATAGACTCATTTCTTAATAAACTGCTGTCTTAACCTGCGTGCACCAAAGCTTACAAAAGGTTTACTTGTATTGAGTACTAACCACAAGAATAAATCTAACTGCCTGTGGCACTCACTAGTTTTCTTTTAATATCTGAAGAGTATCAAGACTGAATTATACTTTAAACATAACTGCTGGGAAACTCCTTAATTGCTTTACATATTTTCATTAACTGTTAGTTATAAAAACTCATGGTTTGGAGAAGAACAGGTGTAATTTTGAATACACAGCAATTGTAACCACACTCTACTTCCAGTCTTTCCATTTACAATGTAAAGGATATACTGTGGCTGAAATAAGCCAGTAGCTCTAGAGAGCAATTTGTCAGGCAGAGTAATTGTCTTTTGAAGGATGTTGCTCCTTCAAAGCTATTTTTACAATTTGCCAAATACATGTTTATCCATTTTTTTCCCACAGAATACCATGATTAACAGGGACTGCCAAATAAGTTAAAGCTAATGGATTTTGGGGGTTATTTTTGTCTTCCAAAACTGTAGTAGGAGTGTGATTTTCTTGTGTTAGTGAAAGACAACAGGACCTTTAGACCCAGCTTTTTGAAATTAAATGTTTATTTGCAAGACTTAAAATACGAATGGTAAATTAGTCAATTAAAAAATAAGTTAACTGAGCGAGGTGTTTAAACATCTGCATATTGTCAGAATCCCCTTTTAATTTGAAGTTTAAGGCAAAGAGCTTGTAAGACGATTCTTTCCAAAGCCGGACAACTTAGAAATATTATTACCAACATGTATCAAATTATTCTGGTGGCTTTGAATTTTTTACATTTTAGATGTTTTTAACTAACCACAAAGTATTCACAGTGCAGGCTCTATTTCAAACTTCAGTATGTTGATTTCAGGTACAGACATATAGTTCCATATACTTTAAGAATTTGTTAGCTCCTTGGTTGAACTTTAATTAGGTATTTGTGTGACATTTTCGGAGTTTTCCCAACCCAAATTACAATAATAAAACAAAGTGAATAAAAATGTAGGTGAACATTTCTTTAAAAAAATCTGATTACCTCAGAGGCTGATTCAGTTCCCGTATTGTTAAAGTCATCAATCTATTAAATGAGAATTTCATATGATTACATTACTTTGGCTCTTTGCCTTAGAGTTGCAGACATAGAACTGGAAATTCTTTTTGTATCAGTGATATGTATGTAGCACTTAAATTGACAGATGACAAAGACTGAACCTTTGCTGGAATGCTTCAGATAGGTTAGCTTGTCAAGGAAGAGGCAACATGACATAAAACATCCTACAGAAAGTATGCTAAAGCATTCTTAACACGTCAGTGCTGAACCGAGAGAGTACTTGAGGTGTCCATTCTTCACTGAAGCATTTCAGAGTTGTGTTAAAAAAAAAAAAGCTGAAGCAAGCTTATTGATTATTTTCTGATTCAAGTGACACTGTCTCCCCCTCAACTCCTGCGAAAAGCCTAATGCTCTGCTTGTTTCATATGGTATCTGTATGTTATGGTCTAAAACTAACACACTTTCCAAAATTCTTCATGTAGGCACTTCAGCCTTACAGAGTACATTAAATATATGCTAGATACAGTTCCAGTTAAAAGTACAGTTGTAACAATGTTAAAGTTCTTAGTAGAAAAGACTATCCAAAAACTGACTCCTCCTGTTTTTCATTTCTTAGCACAAATTCAAACCTAAATTAAGTACTACTATCATTTGATTAAACAAAAATCTGCCTATGCTTTTAGTGTATCATTTAGATGACTGCAGCATTTGTAGCACTGAAGAAACTTGCAAAAGGAATTAATACGATACCCACTTACAAAACTCTACAAAAGACAGAATGTGCTTTATTGGCATCAACAAAAGTTGCAGTCTATTCATGTATACATATATATTTATGCACTGATGCAATTATGCAACAATGGTTCACAAAATGGCAAAGGAATAAAATAAGCTGGGACTTCATGATTTGTGACTTCTACTGCATTAATATCTTCTCATTTTTGCCTGCCACTGGCATTTTCTTACTGCTGCTTAGCTCATGTACCACTGAACTGTATTCACTAACTTATAGGCAAACATTGTCTAAAGTAAGCACTGGTAAAATATAAGAAACATTTTCAAATCAGTTTAGTAAACTCTTGTATGCACAGGACACCAAAATTTGTGCCTGATTCCTGCCATGTTTTTGCCTGGCTGGTTTCATTCTGTAACCCAATTTTAGAGCTTAAAAAAAAAATTTACTGTAAAGAAGTGAAGAGTCTCTGAACATTTGCCATTCCATCCCACTGAACATCTCCCGTGTAAATCACTACTATCAGAAATCTTAAGATTGAATCTTTCTGATTAATACAAAACTTTTTTTCATGTTTATTGTTTCCGATTATACCCTGACTGTTGTGATCAGATCAACATACCTCGTGTGCTTTTTTTGCTAATTCTCTTTGAATTTTTCTTTTCTCAATCATATCTTGTTCAATTCTGCGCTTTCTTTCTTCTTCCATTCTTTTTCTTTCTTCTTCTTGCCTTTGCTTCTCCATTTCTGCAAACTTGCCTTTAACAGTTCCTGTGAATGTGAAATACACAGCTAAGCACTTACATCTAATACTTGCCTAGTGAATGATGTGGCCTTTCAAGTTGGGCCTCTCTTACCTATTAGTTTTGGAACATAACCTTTTTCTGTTTTAGATAATTTCGTGTCATCATCTTCATCAGATCCAAGCAGTTCTTTCATCTAGTTGATGAAATACAGAAAGTAAACTGTCTTTATAACTTAAATAAAATCCAAGTATTATTGTCTTAATGTGAATAAATGTTCAGATATATTAAATATTAAATTAACACAAAATATTAGCAAAGAAAATAACCTCCTGCTTTCTCCTGTTCCATTCTCTCTCTCTAATATATTGTTCTTTTCTTCTTTGCTTTTCATCTCTAGATCTCCTTTGATTTCTTTCTTCCCTTGCTTTCTGCATAGCTTCAAATTTATCCTTTACATCGCCCTTGTGAAGCTTGGGCACATAGGACTTTTGGACGGGTTTAGATGAAGAAAGCAGAATCTTGGTGAAGATATAGAAGAAATGAAGATAAGAAGAAGAAAGTTGAAGCAGATGGACAGAAATATTCTGATAGATTGGATTAGAAAGAATGTAAGAACATAAAACATAAGTGCAATTGACATTATGAACTTTGTGCCACGAGCCATCATCAGTTAAGCATCATTGTATTTACCCATAAATAGCAATAAGTACTAAAATAAACAAAAAGCCATTTAGCATTATATTAAACTTAGGTTTAATAGCTACATAACTAAGCACATGTTTGAATGTACATTTTCAATTACTGTGGCTTTAAACTTTAAATGCAGATTTATATTGTTGTTTTCAATCATAAGCAGCCACCAAAGAGCCTCTCTGCCCCTAACATGTACAACAGATACAAACACATAGAATACAGTGTGTATGGGATTCTTTCTGCAACACTTCAACAGTCGTATACAGTTTTTAAATAAATAGTAATATTTCTTAATTTAAAACTTCCAATACATTATATGCTTACTTTCTTAATATTTAGAGAAACACAGAATCCCACTGATTTTATGTTATAAAGTGCAAAGATCGCAGAACTTTGATACTGATACAGCCAATGGACATTTCTTTGCCAGTGCTACTCTCTGCGTGTCCAAACAGCAAGAGAAGTCCCCATTTCTCAGACCTACTGAGAAGTTTTCTCTTTTTATACCAATGACAACAGGGATGTTCTCAATAAAGTAATACTGAGAAAACTGGCAGAAAACATGTTTCATACTTTTTCACCTTCAAGCCTATGTAGAAGAAATATTTGAAGTAGCCTGGATGTTAATGTCATCCAGAGTTTCCCCACCAACATTTTAAATTTCTTCATATTTTGTTATCTTTATTTTTCCTTCCCCCTCCATCTTTTTCTAACAACAGTAAGAACATAAATCACAGATTCCATCAAATCTTGAGCTACGTACAAGTCCCCTTCCAGTGTCTTAAAATAACAGCAGTATTGGCAGACTTCAATTATTGTTAGTCTGTATAATTGCTTATCTTATATAATTGTCTTTTACAATTTTTTTGTAATTACTGTTTTTGCAAGAATCAGTTGTAAATTATTACATTGCTTTGATTATTTTAAATTAGTACATACCTCGGTTTTCTGTGCAATGTCATTCATGGCTACTGTATTGTGCTCTGGACCTGGTATGTTTAAGATTGCTTTCAGTTTCTACCTGAAAGAAACAGTTGTAGTTATATTCCTTTCTTTTCCTTTTAAATGATGCTTTAACCATTTTCCTGTAAATAAGTTTGCCTAGGCTGAAATCAGTGTATCACAATTTCACTTGGTCCTCTGAGGCTTTTGAAGACATGAATAGGTTCTAAGTATGCCACAGTAATTAAAAGAACAAGCTTATGATTCACTATTCATGCTCATAACTCCTCTATATAGTCCTAGATATTGGGTTTTAATTTCCATTAAAAAAAAAAAACCACAACTTGGAGCCAAGCTCTGGCTGCCCCAGTGTGTTGCAAAACTGCTGTTCTCGATATTCATGGCAGCACAAAGGAATGTGCTCTGCCTCTCCACTGTGTGAGCCGGGGAGCTCCGGCTGCAGGAGCTCTGGAGCACCCACAGCCCCCGGAGATGCCACTCTGCCCCTGGACATGTGGCAGGAGGAGACAGAGGGGCTGGGACACCCACCTGCACATCAGGGGTGCAGCTGCATCTCCTGCCTGCGTGAAGGCTCTTGTGGGAGTCTAAGGCTGGGAATACAAAGTAACGCTTCGCTCTCTCCTAGGGCTGTTCTAGGGAGAACTAGCGCTAAAAACTCTGAAATGGGATAGGCAAGCCACATACACATAAAGTATTTATATAATTTAATTGTGGTCTGGAAATGGCACAGCATTTTGTAAAAGAAAATTGTTAGAAATTTTCAAGTGGGCTGTATTTATTAGGAACCTAACAGAAAGGCACTTCAAGTTCAGGGCAAGCCTTTGTGTTTTCTGTGTTCTTTTCCTCCTTTTTCTTCTTTTTTTTCATCTTCAGGTCTATCAGAGCTTGTGGCAGAAAGGAAATCACAACATGGCTTCAGTGCTATTGCTGTCCATACTGTATAAATCCTCTGAGTCCCCAGAAAGCCTAAAAACTCGGTGCCAAACATGGTGCAAACAAAGGGACTCAACCTGAAGGAAAAACGCTGGAAAAGTACCTTACTGCTGGAAGGGATTTCTCACTTATGGCTTAGAGGAACTGAAGTCAGGGGTTTTCATTATATGAAAAGTGATGTCCTTAGTAGTTCTTATTCTTTAAGTTCCCTATTTCTAAATTACAAACAGATTATAAACATGGACATTTTTGTGTGGTTTTAAAAATAATCAATAATAAGGGTTTATTTCATGCAAACTCGGCAAGAATACACCAACATCACCAGTGCTCATCAGCACTGCTGTAGCTATGCAGACTGCATGAGATTCTGAGATATCTTGGGATGTTTTTCCAAATGAAAGCAGTCATAAAATGAAACAAGCATTTAGCTACCAATGCCTGCCCTAATTTACGAAGTCTAAACTCTTTCAATTTGGCTTCAACAGACACGTTCTGGAGAACACTTGCGTGTCCCCTTCCAACAAGTTAGTATGGAAAGTTACACCACTCCCACCCCACTCCCCAGTCAGAGTTGACAAACACCTCATTTATATAGACACGAATCCAAGGCATTTCAGTTTCTCACTTGTGAACACATGAACATAAAATCACTAAGTAGTCGTTCCTATTGAGACACTTTCAGATTAGCAATAGCATCTTAAAGTTCTGTTGAGTTTAGAAAGGCAGATAACTGCATTAGCATTCTGTAGTCTCAGGGTTCCTATAGGCTTATATATTTGTGTGCTGTGCAGTATTTGCATGTCTCTGTAAGCTCCAGCTGACTTCTCATGCATCTCAGTAAAATCCCCACTGTGATCAGTATTACCTTTAAACTACTTAAAATCTTTTGACTTCCTCATTTTTTATAAGCAGGTCTTAGAGAGAAAGTTCTCTGTTCTCTTCTTTTGCATCTCTGCTTTTCTAATCACTCCTTCCCCACTTGTGGCTGACAACCTTTAGCCTTGTACTTAAAACACAGCAGCTGAGTGAAAGGTTTACTGCAGGAACCCATCAGAAAACAAAGGAATGTCATGCATTGGTGCAATCCCTGCACTGAAGTAGTCTGGGACATAAAGACCTAGCCTTCACACAGGCCTGGAGCAGAGAAGTAATTCCCAAAGGTAATAATTCTCAAGAAATTCCATTTTACCTGAACACCTCAAGTGAAGGTTACTGCTAATCTTCACTGCAGCAACACACCAAATCAACAGGGCTTCATCTTAAAAGTCATTTGAAAACTGATTATTCCAATGTCTGATTTATTATATGCAATTAATTCTAAGTAGAAAATGATGTTTATGAGTCAAGACTTTGTCTTGAACCTTTCTGATAGCTCCAATTACCTGAACCCCTTGACAGTGGGATAACAAATCTGAAATTTTCTTTAAAAGTGAAAATGTTGGAAGAAATTTTCCTTGTGGATTCCTGCTTTCTGAACTTCCAAAATTGCGCCAGTCCAACAGGCTGTTGGCCTAGAGGGTGGCAGATACCTTTTTGCCATTTGGGATACTGCCATATCTGCTATTACTTCAGGCTACTTTCCAGTTCGATGGCATCACCAGCTCTTAATATGCTTGAAGGTTAGCCAGCTGGCTCCAAGACATTTTGCCTCTGCAAGTCATCCTACCTCCCCCTTTGATGCTCGAAGATAAGGATATAAAGCAGCAGGGCATTGCTAAATATGATACCACTCATGGTTGCACTTTCACCCCTGTCCATGGCCTTTGAGCAGAACCAGCAGCAGGACCCCGCCTTGGGCACCCCTCAAGACAGATGAGTAATTTCCAATAAAGACAATCCAAAATCTTTAGGAAAAAAAAGAAGCACTCCTTGAGTTTTGCCTTGGGTCTGTGGGGCAGTGACCACTGCTTCAGGAACAACAACTGTGGACCGAAGCTCCTTTGTATCTGCCTTACCATCCAAAGAGGATCACAGTCAATGTATTGTCGCTGAGAAAACCCAAGTGGCTGAATCAGGAAATCCTGACACCTACAAGTCATGGAAGAACAGTGCCCTCCTCATCTGCCAACAGCTTTGCAAAAGTATGCAGTACTAAATTTTTCAACTCAAGAAACCTTGACCTACTAATTCCCTTTTGAGATGAACTAGTTATATTTTTAAGTTGTGTATATACACATACATATTCTTCCTTTGTAATAAGAATTTTCCCACAGAGTTCATCTAATAAAAGTAATGCCTATTCTTTGAGGCAACAGGAGTCTACTTGTATAGATACTTCAGAAACTATTTCACCTCCTATTACAAAGCTGTCTAATCTTAAGATTTAGTCTCATCTTTGCTTTCATTTCCCAAGATCAACATATCTCAAGAAAAGCTGCAAGAGCTCCTCATTGAAGTTTCCCACTCAAAAAACCCACCAGATTATAATGTCGAGCATAACCATGATCAATAAATTATTTCAGCTTGTTCCTATGCTTTGCTTCGCCTACCCAGTCTCATCACTCCAACATTCACCTGACAGTAGTCTAATTTTTTTTTCTCTCCACATTTTACCTTTCCTACAATTAAATGAAATGTCTCTGGAAATGTTGGTCCAGTGTTATAATGTTTATACTGAAAGTACCAGACTGCAGGTCCACTTTCAAAGCTCTACTCCTAGATGAAAAATGTAACCTCCCTCCTGTGATCGATGGTCCTATCTCTGGAGTTGGATGGAGGAGAAAGTGCCATTACTAGAATGAGCTGATTGGCTGTAATGCAGAGAGGGATCTCTAAGTTCAAGTGAAAATTGATTACAAAACTAATATAGGAAACTAGGGAAGAGATTAGAAATATTCTGTAAAAAAAAAAAAAAATTAGTGTTTTCAATTATCCTACCCATTTGCTGTAAATGGATAAACCTCTGCTATGATCTGATATAAAAAGTGCTGTTATAATCACAGTACTTTTTCAACTTTTCAGGCAGCCTCACTAAAACCTTACTTTAGGAAAAAAAAGTGAACAAAAAAAAAAACACCCCAACCGAAACCACCAAGGGGACACAGAAGTTTTGATGGTTCACAAGTCCCAAAATCCATCTCCTTAAATTTAATTAATTTCCATTTCTGAAAGGAGGTCAGAGTCCTCAATTGATCAAAAAATAATTGTGCAGCTTTAACCAGACTTTAAAAAAAACAAACCAAACAAAAAAAAAACCCACAAAAAACATTCCCATAAATAATAAAATTCCCTTTCTTTAAAAAAAATTTCTTGATTTTCAGAGGTGTGATTAGCACCCTCACATGAGACATGAAAAATGCCTGCATTTCCCTGAACTGAACACTACTCTATACAATAGGAGGATGAAGCCATGACTTCAAAAAAGGTCTAGTTTCTCTGTGAGTTCTCCTTTCGGGAGGCCCCCTGCTCTCCTACTGGGTACTGTGAGTTATAAATAAGCTCTTCATGGCACAGTCTAAGTTACATTTACCATCTGTCTTCTCTTTGTGATCTACTTGCAGGGAAGACTCCATTATATAAGAAAACCATATTGTGAGAGTTGGAAACTCACTACTTGTAGCCAAAGCACAAAGGAGAGCAAAACACAGTCCACAGTGTCAAAATATTAAAATATTAAATAAAATTGGGAAGAGGAGGGGAAATGTTGATCATTTATGTCCTTGCTGTGACTGATATGGAATGACACTACCAGTTGTTGTACTAAATTACAGATACTTAAGTAGATACTAAAATTATCGTGCACAGGGGAAGGTCCTGAGCTGGCACAAACTCAGCTCCACTGAAGCCAATGAGTTATGACAATTACCACCAGCTGTCTAAACTTCACATTTGGTGTAATACAAAATGCAAAACTACTTCCACTCACTTGTATTTCCTTCATTAAGTCTTTATAACTAAAGACCACAATGCTTACCAACAAGTGACCCAGCTAATTCAATCTCATACACAATCTTTTCCTCAATCTTTGAATTTATCACACTTCAACCTTTATTGAGAGTCTCATATTGTTGCAGGATAGTCCTTACAGATATAGTGTTATTTGTAAAAACAAATATAAAGGATGTCTTTGTTTCTTTATGTAACTATAAACATTCTTAATGCAACAGTGCCACGCAATCCAACTATTAAAAAATGAAATCACTCTTCTCTGTAGAAAAGATCTGTTAATGCCTTACTCTCTTCAGGTACTATTTATGGGATACATAGGCTCCAGAGCAAATGCAGTGGGGGATGAGAGACTGCTCTGTTAAGGGGGAAATCCTGCTGTGATCTTCTGGCCCAGGATTTCATGTTCCATGATATCTGCTGTTCCTAATCACAGGTGGCAGTAAATTGTGAACTGAGGTCCCCAAGGGAAAAATCAGCATATTTTGCCCCACACCGTAGTTTCTTCATCACCTGCTGTGTCACAGCAGCTGAAGATCAGCAGCGTGAGTTGAGCTCTGCTCTTGCTGACTTCACTGACAGGACTTCAGAGATCAAGGTACTGAAATGAGGGATAAAATCCTGCACATGAAGCGCTACCGCAATTTGTATCTTCTCTTCCCCACTGACAGGACACAGCCAACCTGCCTCTTCTCGGAATTCCTCTTGGCCAGCTCAGACTGAACACAGGGCTGGTCACCCACGCTGGTCACGGCCACAGCTGAGAGGTCTCCTGGCTTCCCTGAGATACGCTGCTGCTTCCACCTGAGCAACCCTGCCCTCTGGTAGTGCTGACCCCGTAAAAGCCCGGCCGGGTGTGCAACCCTCCTGTGAGCAGGGTTGGCTGCCTTCGGTGCAAAGAGTCACTGCTGCTGCCTCCTGAACTGCTCTCCCCGTGCCATGGGCTTTCCCCGTGCCTCCCCACAGCCAGCTTGAGTGGGGTCTCAAAGATGAATAACCAAGCAGATCCTTGTCCTTTCACTTAAGAAACTACTGATCTAATATATGCCAATGCAGTTAGAGAAGGTATTCCTCAGCAAAGTCTTAAACCATCTACCCACCTCAAGAGTGGCTCTTGAATCAGACTGTGATTTCTACATATACTGGGCATGTTCTCGTCCTTCTGTATGTTCCTTAATTATAACATTTGGCCCTCTCATAAGACTGATTTTACAATTTCATTTAAGTGGTCAATTTTCTAAGAGGTCTAGGATCTCTTTAAGACCCGAGATCTCAGGCTGAGAGTACCATGTTTTGTAGCATCCAGCTACTTGCTGATTAATTCTTGAATTAACACGTTTCATTAAACATGCTTTTCTTTTTAATTTATTCTATTAATAGACGCCCTTTTTTACCTAAAACAGGCCTGATAACAAATGGTGTGTAAGCTGTCACAGAAGCCTGGCGCTTTCCCCCACCCCGCGCTGTGTTACCCACACTCGCTCCAGGTGAGGCGGAACCAAGGGACCCCTCGCGGCCGCACCAACAAAACCGCACCCCTGTGCACTTCGTGAAAATCGGGCACTTGCGGCCTTTCACACCAACTCCCGAGCACCGCACCTACCTGGCGAGGCC
>VWZF01004475.1:1927941-1963369 GCA_013396755.1 Sclerurus mexicanus | reverse complement strand
CTCTGCCCCGCACTCACTCACGGCCCCACACTCACAGCCCCGCACTCACTCACGGCCCCGCACTCACCGCCCCGGCTCTGCCCCGCACTCACTCACGGCCCCACACTCACTCACGGCCCCGCACTCACCGCCGCCCGGCCCCGGTCCGCGCGGGCACTGATGCTCCGGCGCCGCTGGCTCTGCCCGGCCCGCGGGGAGGTTTTATACCTACGGCCGTCAGGTCCCGGGTCGGTTTATGGCACATGGAGAGCGATCAACTAATAATAGTAATGTGACAGCGCTGCTGGAGCGGGGAGGAATCTCCAGTGCCAGACTGCGAGAGGCAGAGCGCGGTGGCTCAAGGCAGCGCCTTTCTCTGGGAACTTCACAAATAGAGGCAGAAATGTGACTTCATTACATCTGAATACACTCCTTTTCCTGCTTAAAGATGATATGTTTCTTACATTTCAATTGCAAAGTCTCCAGTGCAGAACTTTCTTCTTCCTGTGTCTCTGGTCTTGTGTCTGCCACACTGGAACCTAACTTTCAGCTGGATTATAAACATTAGGACAATAAGCACACGACCTTAGGCTGTGCAGATCTGAACCAACGGCCGTCAAAGTTAAAACACAAAACGTGCTTGCCTTTTGAAGGAACTGTCCGCCCCTCGGAGCAGCTGGACTGAAGCAAAGGCACAGCACCGCTCTCAGCTCCCTCTGACCAGCCAGCCTTTCAGCACACGGACACATGGAACACCTAAAACAAATTTGGGCAGATCAAAGCATATGCACATTGCCCTTCCACAGCAGTAAGGATTAGATTCTTTATGGTCTCTATTTCATTATTTATATTACTCCATACAGGAGGTCTTATTCTACGACTGGAGCTCACCACAGCAGTTTGGCTTGGAAGTAATCCTGAAAAACGCTCCTCTCCAAAGCCACGTGAAGAGAGGAGAGGTTGGCACAGAGCTGGGTGTAATGGAGCCGCCCTGGTCAGTACCACAGGCAGGGGTCTGGCCACCTCCGCTGTGCTGCGTCCTGCCTGCAAGCCAGAAGCCAGGACAGCCACCTTAGAGACACATTTATTAAGGTGTCTGGCTGAAGCACTTTCTGACTTCCAAGACTAGAAACCCCAATATTTGGCTTTTTGGTGGATCACTGATCTATGTGTTGAAAACTTATCAATGCTGCAGACCATTTAATAGAAACAAAATTGAACAGGTTGACGAAATCAGTTTAAACTGGACAGCCCAAAAGCTGTTCCCATTCAAGTTTTTCTCCCATTTATATGCTAAATTTTATTATAGTTGGTTTTGCTTTCAGGGAGCAAATTCCAATTTCTAGGTAACTACCTGGTATCAAAACTCTTGCCATATTAAATAATTTTGCATTAGATTTTGAGAATTGTGCAAATTCAAGTTTTAGATAGTTAAATGAGCAACAGTTATTTCACTGAAATATTTTATTTCATATACACAGCTGCAGTTCGTTTAGGCAATAGAAAGGTCACAAATGATCTTACTCTGACACTTGATTTGACACATCCAGTTTGAAAGAAACCAAAGACTACAAAAGTAAAGTATAACAATCATTAAGAACACACTATAAGTGAGATTATTTTTACAGTTAAATTACAAATTATATAAATATTCGATTCTTGTATAATCCCTACACATTGAACATTTCTGATCTTATGAGTTACAGTTATGGCAGAGGAGCATGGCTTTTAAATTTAGCTTATTAGCATGGAAAGTGGCACTCAGAACTATCTAAATTTAGAGAGTATGGAAGAAATTCTGATTTTACTTGTGAATTCACTAGAGTAGAACTGCATCATCCTGTCACTGCTGTGGTGCAGCTCTGGCACTTGTGTTCCCAGGCCACGTGGCTGGTTATCAGCAGGTACTCTGTATACGCCTTCTAGCTCAGGTCTAGGTTTCAAGAGAACTGATTTCAGTTCGGGGTTACAAGGAGACAGTTATCTCCCATTTAAAGTTACGGCTCTGTGTCGGGAGTTAGAAAGGACAGAACATTTGAATGTCTTTTTTGTACTAAAAGAGCCAAAGGAGATCAGAAGCCTACCTGCATGTACATGCACATTTCCCTCTTCCTCTCTCTTTTTCTCCCTTCCCCTCTCTCTTCCTTTCTTAACTGTTTCTGAATCAAATATTTGTTAGTATCTTAGAACAACCAGACCCTGTATTTTTTATTCTGAATGGGAAATACATCAGTTCAATTTCCAGCCCAATTCTGTGGACTTCTGAGACCTCCATGAGTGCATGGAAGTGCTCCTATCTGAAAGGGACACACATATTACCAAGTTTTTCTCCATTTTCTAAATGTTTTGATGTTTCACTAGAACTTTCTCGTTCTTCTGTTTAAAAAAATCCTTTGATTTTTGACAGAAGACCAACTTTTAAAGTATCTGAAAACATTTATAATCTCATGTGCAATACCGTTGCACTTTCTTCAAGAGCTTTTTGTAAATAATATGAAAATCTCAATATACACTTACTTCTGTGAAAAAGTGCATTTTGGTTTCTCTGCGATGAACATTAAGGTGTCATTTTCTTCATATCATTTTATTAGACCAGACAAACCCCAGCAGAGTTTCCTTTGCTACCTACAGCTGGTACATTTGCTGTGGAATATGCCACTTTCTCTGTTACTACTTCCACTGTTCCTATTGATCCTGAACCCAACAAGCTACCTTTACTGTTCCATATAATTTCATTCATAGATTTGCAATAAGCTGCTGAAATACAGATAGCTTAAGCATACTTATCTGCTCAAAAGTAAAATGAGATTAGCGAAAAAACTTCACATGCCCATATTGACGACATTGCAGAGGAAAAAAGTCCAGCATGGAGCACGGTGCCAAGCTCAGCAACTTCAATGGTGGAAACAGGCCAAGAGCAGCATTTGGAATTTCTGTTTTATTACACATAGAAGTATACGGGTTTTTTGTTAAATAGTTTATAATCAGTTGGCATTTCACACAAGTCATACGACACATTTTCATAATTTTTGTATTTATCAAATGAGTACAACAAAGGAGCAAAATGTTGGCTTCAGTAAAATCTATGAATTACACAGGCCCTCCTCTTGAATATCATAATTTTGGGTTGTGTTTGCAACAGAAGCTGAAAGGTTTCTAGTCAAAGTTTGTTTCAATATCCTAGATTTTAACAACATGCTTCTCAAGTATCTGAGTATTTGGAATTGCTCTGTAATTACTCTGTTTTTCTTGACATGGGATAGATTCTCGTGGGCTGGCTTGGTGAGGCAAAGCATATGTAAGTGTAGTTTAAGAGCCTAAACTAACTATGAGGCATTGCTTCAGTTTACAGAAATGCAAAGATTATACCTCATCATTACCTCTGGAACAGCAGACACCATTCCTGTGAGTTCCTTCAAGCCTTCTGACTGTGCTGCCTGAAGTTCAGGGTTCCAAAGCCTGAGCCCCAGTTTTTACATGGCACACAGATGGCCACAATTGCTTGAATTTCCCAAATAGTCATCTGACTTCCCACAGAGAAGGGAGGAAGACTGAAGTGCTTTTAATTATAAAACACTGCCTTCAATTCTGTTTCATGATTAACAGATCTTATCATACATACTTATTTAAAAATATATTTTGAAATGCTACATATGAACTGAGAATGGTTTACTTACCACCATATAGAGTAGTAACAGTTTTAGAAGAAGGAAGTTTTAAATTAATTGGTGAAGCTAGCATAGCTTTTCAAATATAAGTAAGTATTTTTAAACATCTTAATGATGTTTAGATATCTTAAAACAAAACAAAGTAAAAAATGCATACTGGCAGTCATTCCTGCCCAAACAGTGCTGCTTGCATTTCCTGCACTGCTCCATTACACTGAAGTATAAAATGGCTGCTTACACCCACACAAATGTAATTCCAGGGCAGGGGCAACATGTTCAGGTTTGTGAGTGGGATTATTGCATGTGCCACATGAATCAGAGACTGCATATACCCGAGTCAAAACACCTTCTAGATCTAGACACCTAATGATGAGACTCTGCAATGAACATTTTGTACTGTAAGCCTTTAAAGGAAACAACTCCATCAGCTTCACTTACAAATTATCTGTGCAAAAGTACAGTATTTCATAAATAAACTTTACCCAAATATTACAGAAAAAAGCTTTGGGATACATGAAGTATAAATACAGCGACAGCTGAGCTGCAAAATTAATTTAGGTATATACAATAATGCGCTGCCCAGTTCTTTTCATAGATGTGCATTTAACCTCCCTGAGTCCTTTTCCATACTTAGTGACATGATGCATTTCCAGTTGCTTCCTCAGTAACAGCCCTGGTAGCTTCGGCATTAGAGAAAAAGATGGAAAGGAGTACACCAATGTGCACTCCCTCCAGTTGTCATGGATTTTAAGCTTACTGTACTTTTGCTTCCAAGAGCCCACTGGTCATGACATGTCCATGACCACTGACACAAGCACCGACATGTCTCAGGGAATCTGCTCCAAGATAGGCCATTAACAGTTCCGTGTGTCGGATTAATAACTGTGTGAGATCTTCAGCCAGACTCTCCATAGTTGAGTATCTCACCTTTTCAAAATCAAAAATGTCTTTGAGGAAGAAAAGCACTTGATCCTAGTGTGGGGAAAAAAAGGAAAAACTTGTATTCACTTTCAAGAAGGAAAAAAAAGGTCAGCAGTGCTAGCAGCTCTTTCTTTTACATGTCCATAAAAGCATCCATTTATGTATTATTTTGGTGCTGAGACAGAAGTGCTCTAGAACAGACTCTGAAAAACAGTTCTAGGCTTAAAATATTGAATATAAAAATATTCATTTTCCATGGTTTCTTACTGTTATGGAAATGTATGCTTATAAATAAGACCCTAATGTATTTTAATTAGGAATTATTTTTTTTAATTTAAATAAGTGGTAATTAAAAAAAAGTTGCAAACCTTGAAGAAGCAGCATAAGTCATAAAGGGAATTTCTAGGGCCCAAAAAGCCCCACGCCAAGACAGGGCTGATATGTTCACATACAGCATAAAAATGTGCAAAAAATCCATCAGGCACCTAGTAATGGAAAAATCGTAGACAAAAGTTATACAGTAAATTTAGGATAAATCTCTATTATTTAACACGAAGCCTTCATAAAAGCCTAACACCCTACATAAGGGATGTGGTAACTTGAATCCCATTAAGCCAGAGGACAACTGTACAAGTGTCATGATTTTTTTAGAAAAGGTTTTTACTTCAGTGTTACTGCATAGTTTAAATACTTTAAGATTAATAAGCCCCAAAAGACCATGACTCTCACTCCCATATGACAGATCAAATATGCATTGTGTATATCTGAAACTTGCAAAAAAGTAAGCAAATTGCACAGCTTTAGAAAAAAAAGTAACACATTACAAGGATCCATCTTCAAGTCTAAAGAAAAACATGCAGTATCTGTGAATGTCCGTCCAACACCAACTGTCATGAGACATAACTTTTTTACAATGAAATATGGCAGGTAAGAGTCATGTAAACAGCTATTCTTAGAGCCAGAGAAAGGTGTCAGTGCCAATCACCTGAGCAGAGACTCCTCACCTGCAGTGGGCAAAACCCCTTCCAATGGCCCTGGATGTCGTGCTGCAGAGCCAGCTCTGCTTTGGGCTGGCTCCTACAGGGATGGGGCAACCCCCTCCTAGGTATTAGGGCCCCATGAGCTATACTTCTATGACTGGCAACCTCTTGCCTAAACTTCACATTCTTAGGAGTCGACCAGTAACTTTGCTCCACATAATTGAAGGGCAACTTACCTTCATTTGCTGTCTTTTCTGCTTCAGTACTGACCAACAGCTTGAAGCCACAGCCTAATTGTGAAAAAAGCATATTCTGGGGACATGTATTTTCTTCAGTTTCAATCTTGTGATAACACACAGCTTAAAACTATAAAACAGCAGCTGATACAAATAACCACATTTGTACGTAGTTAATACTTGTTATTTCAGATCTATCTTTGCAACATTTTCTTTAATTCAAATGCAATTTGGCCTCCTTGACTGACTTTACGGTTACAACAGTTAGCAACATTCACTGGGTTTAACTGAGGACCAGTCTCTTATATACCAAAGCTCAGACATAAGTAACTATTTTAGATATTAACTGGAATGTGAACACTTTGAAATACCCTTTTTCATTTTAGCAAAAACATTCTTGCAATAGCTTCAGATTCAGCTAAGGAGTTTTGTCCAAATATGGACCTGTGAAATACAATATACTGATATCAGTACTGGGCTTTTTCCCCTCAGAGCTTGCAACTATCCTCATCTGACTCTCCTTCAGTACTGCAGGAGAATTAACTATTCACAAAGCAGTGTTACCACATAGCTTCAAAAATATATGTTACCTTTCTTTTTTCTCTAGAGGGAATATTTCAATTCAAAGACAAAAATAAAAGGAAAACTGGCAGTTTACGGATGAAAAAAACAGATTAAATGACAGTAGTATCTGTACCAGCTGACCACGGCAGAAGCCTGTATCTCTAGCAGAGGGATGAGATCTCTTTGACAAATAAACAGGCACATCTGAGAAATCAGGATTAGTAATCAACATTTGAGTGCCTGTACTGCATTAATTTATGTTTGTTTCCTTGCAACTTCGTGCCTCATTGCTAAATCTCTGGTCTGTGAACCAGAACCTGGATTTAATATCTAAGATGTGGCTAACAGAAACTCCCCTTCTAAAACTCTACTTCCTCAGAGAAAACAAGTTTTTGCAGGACAAGTTAAAGTATTTTCTCTGATACATTCAATAATTATCTATGTTTTGGGCCCAGACTTGTAGCTTTTAAATTACTGTTATGAAAAACCTGATAATACAATCTGTTTAATTTTTCTGAGGAATATTTCAGGTACATAGTTATACTGGAAGCTAAACTGGACTTTACAGGGAAGGATGGTGTAGTTTCTTTGCTTCAAATTTAAGATTATTAACCAGACATATATACAGTCTTTATCCCGCAGTTGTTGGATTTATTCTTGTTTTTAGATTATGCTTGAAGGATATAAGCACAGATCATCAGAACAACAGTTTCAGCATATACAGAAATTTCTATCAAATGCTCACACCAATGTTATGTTGATCACACCATCTACATATTATAACATACTACATATTAATCAGCATAAAAATTACACATGAATACTTACTGTTTCTTTAAAAGAGGAATTTAACCAGCGATTATTTACTACATTCTGTATAGATATTGGTGGATTTTCTAAATCTTCAAATGAATCCATTAGTATGAAGTCCAGAACAACATCATAAAAATTCAGATTTTTCACCTGTTTTAAAAGAGAACATGATCTAAGTAACCTAGTTTCTCTTTCAGCAGTGGAATTCAGCATGCACCTTATTCTAATGCTGTATGAACATGCATTAAAGATACTTTGTCAGTAAAGGAGAAGTTAAAAATGTGCTTTCTGGTACTAAGCTGGTGGATGCCATTTCTATAAATCAGCAATACAAACAAAAAAAGAATTGCCTTTCCCACAATTCTGAATTGTAAAAATTTATTTTTAGATCCCATGGGTTGCTTGTTAAGGGTAAAAGCACTTCTCAGAAATTCAGACTCACTCCTCTAGCAGCAAGTTCCATTTCGGTATTATCCCAGTGATCTGTTTGTTCCAAAAAATATATCATTTCATCAAAGACATCTTCAAATTTCTTTGGATTCTGTAAAGTAAAAGCAATGAGTATCAGCAAACAAGAGATACAGGTTATTTACACTGGAAAGTGATTTTAGTAGAAGTAACAAACAATAAAACATTAGTTAAACAAGGCTTTTACCTTTCGTGCTCTCACAATTAAAGCAGACAAAATTTTTCTTCCACTTTCAGCAAGAAATATTCTGTTTGCTGTTTCTGAAAGAATTATCTAGAAAAGGGTTCAGAAAAGACATGTTCATCCACAGTTTATACCAAGTGACCTTAAATGCTTCAATCAAATTTCATATAATTATAATCTCCAGTATAGTGGGCAAGTTCCTAATAAGCCTTTGGTGGAAAAGTTCCAAAACTAATCATAAAACTGGGACTCCTCTGCAAATACATCTCCTTTCAGAATTACAGAAATGTAAAAGCAACACTACTTAACTACAGAACAAGTGATAAAAATGCTTGCACAGAAACTGCATTCAGTTTCAATGCCATGTACTTCAATTAAAGCTTAACAAGACAGACAAATCACTCTGCTTACTGTTTACCTGAAAAGCTTGTCGAATACAATGAAGCTTAGCAAGGAAGTCACTGTCTCCTAGACATTCAAACATTTCAGTCCTATATAAAATAGAAAAGTTTTCAAAGACCATTAAAAAAAGATACCCAAGAATATTCACCTAATTCTTAGAAAAAATAACTAGTACAAGTAACTTCTAAAAAATTATTTCTAGATAGAATATTTAACTTTAATTCTTGCTTTTCTTGAAAATAATTAAATAGACATAAATCAATACCTTAACACTCGTGAATAAATTTTGCCTTCTTCTGCCAAGTGCATGGCTTCTTCATACAACGGGCAGTGGCAAAGGGAATCCAGACCATACGTGCTACGAACATCTCTGTGCTCTGTAAGCTGAACCAAAATCATTTTGAAGTTCATTAAAGAGCTTGCTAACATAATTTTTGTAAAGATAAAACAAACTAAAGAAGTTTTCCTGATACTCAACTGAAAGATGTATCCTTTTTCTTGCATCTGCTTAAAAGAAAGGAGCAACACTCAACTAGTAAACAGAACAGATACACCACACATTGCAAGACTTACTCCATAACTCCTAAAAACTGAAAGGTGCAGTTTCAAGTGTCAAAAGATTAATTAATAAAATGGAGGCAGCTTAGTTTTCTGTTTACTTTGCCTAGTTTTAAGTTGTCTAGTTAAACCTAATGGGTCTCAAAGCTGTTAAAAGAAAATAATTGCCAGGTCACAAAGGAGAGAATGATTGCATCAGCAAATCCTCAGGAAATCAGAAATAGTAACATCCTCCCACCCCTGTTTTGTTGCACTGGTAAATGCATGTGCTAGTTACCAAAGCATATTGTGTGAAGCATGAACATTTAGGATTTTATACTACAGGCTCCCAAAAAGGTTTTCATTATTGGCAGTTTTAATTCTGTGATTATCATATAAATTAATGTGAACTCATAGACATTTTTTAAAGCAAGAAAAAAAACCAAAAACAGGTTAATAAATCAAAGGACATAAATAATACAGAGAACTTCTGTTTACAGGGTATCGTTTTCAATCCACAAAACAATGGCTAGCTACAATTTCCACTATTAACATGACATCTTATTATTAATGATAAAAACAAATTATACATCATTCAGTTTAGTTACTGACCAGAAAATTAATTCTAATTTTTTTTTAAAATTCTTTTTTCCTTTAATTACCTTTTTTCTCTTTATATTCTGCATGGGACAAAAAAACCTTGTGTTCCTAAGCTATAAAAACATACCCCAGAAACATTTTTAAAAGCAATGCTCAAAGTAATTGAACTATATAAAAAGTTACCATATATTTTAAAATTATTTAAACAAATCAGATTAAAGTATAACTTTATATTAAACCTCCATTAAAATTTTCAAATAAATACATGCTGAGAAGTTTGTCCTGTCCCTGAGGACACACAGCCAAGTGCTGTGTGAGAGTTCATGAAGACACGAAGCCCTATGATCCCAGTGTGCCTTCTCCACATGCTCCAGCTGAGCCAACTGCAGGAACAGTTGGGCCAAGTTGGCTTTCCTGCTAAAGAGAGATTATAAGCACGTGCCAATACCCGCTTTTGTCCATGCAAACATTTAAGCACCTGAATAAGTCAGAGATTTCAGTGCAGAGTTGGTGTTCTGACAAGTGTCACACATTGTTAGATGTTGTTTACTTGCTGGAACTTACACTGGGGTTTTGAATCACTCATACCAGTATCCTTTTACTGCTGGCAAATACATACAATTCCTTCCATAAATTGTCAGGTTCCATTTTGAATTGATTTGACTAAAAAAAGCCCCAGCAAAACCAAACTACTCTGTAGTGGACACCTTTTTGCACAGGCACTTCTATGCTGAAACTCTTCACACACCTCTAAGGATGACACGGTGCTCCATCACAGCCAACAGTGCTGGCAGCCACCAGAAGCACAGAGGGTTGTGATGATGGACCTGACGTGCCAGCCCCCAAATGTCTGCTGCTTCCTCAGTGTCATGCAGGGTTACATGGAGGAGAATATGAAAATGCACACAAAGAAGAGATAAAAAGGTGAATGCAGTTCAGGGCTGTGTGCGTTCACAGATTTCACCGAGTTGGAAGGGACCCACAAGGATCGAGTCTAACTCTTCAGTGAATGGCCCGTATGGGGATCAAACACCAAACCTCGGCTTTCTTAGCATCGTGCTCTAAACAGCTGAGCTCATCTCAGTGTTTTCATGACCCTATAGAAGCAATCTCATCTTGTAAGCCTTTACTTCTCTCCATTCAAGGTTCAAGAGAGAGAGGGCAGTCAGTGACCACTGTGCAGGACATTTATGATGACTGCAGTGGATATCTAAATTATGTTGAAATAATATGTACATGTTCAAAACTCCCAAGCCTGTAGTGCTAACTTGTGGCTAAGCTTGCAGTGCTAACTTGTGTCTCTACACAGGGTGCTGCCAAACAGCCTCTGAAGGTGCCAACATGGACTGCTCAGATGCTAATAAGTTTTCTCTGGACACTTCAGCGTTAGGGCAGCATCTGCTAGTAGAGAGATGCTTAAGTTATTGCTGTGAAGCATCAAGCCTCTGGAACTTGCAATAGTTTTTAAGTCTGTGATTCCCAGGAACAGGCTCAGTACTCCTATTCACTACCTACAAGTTGTTTCTTAATAAATAGAAGAAATTCTCAGCTCTGCATCAAGACCTTGTTCACCACCAAAATAACCACCTACGTGAATGTGACAAAAATAAAAAATACTAGGCCTTTTATGAATTCTTGTTTGCTCCCCCTAATAAAATGGTCACTTTATTGGCACAGTCAGCATTCCTTACATTCTCAGAAATTATGCTTACCCTATATTAAAAAAGCTGATGATGGTCTCTTTAAAAGATAAAGACATTCAGAAAAAAGACTTAACATTTTAACAAGGAAAGCAAAGTTCATTTCATCATAGAGCTACAGATTCAATTCTAGTCAAGGTATGAAAATAAGACATGATGTGCATTGACAACAAAGAGGCAGCAACAAAGCTCACTGTCAGGGAGAGCAGGAAAGAGGTTCTGTTAGGAAGATGGAAAAGAAGCCAGGAAAGAGAGGGTAGAGGCCTTCATCTGGCACACTCACTGCTGTGTTCTTGCCAAAGGTGGCAGCTATTTTGATAACAGGAGACGAGAGGGCAAGACTATGAAAAGGATACTAACCCTCATCAACACAAATTGATGGCAGGCTCAAATGAGGAAGAAAATACCATTATTTATCACAGTATATAGTAATAATAACTTAATTAGGGCAAATAGGTGTGTTTACCATCCCTTTTGCAGTGCTTCTGGGAGCCTAAGGGTGTTTAAGAATAGAAATCTGTCTGGGCTTGGGAATAGCAACTGTGTCTAAACTGTCTTTATACGGATTCAGGCACCTGTGTATTGTAGGTGTCCAGAAGGCACAACTGTATGTGAGAAGTCATCAAATGTGTGATCCTCAGCCCCCTCTTGACTATCAGCCACAGCCAAGATGAAGTTTTGGCATGCCCTCCCTGCTATCCTGTAGAGCTCATCAAAAGGGCACATGATTTAAACTCTGCCAACTGTCCCAGTTTTGTACAGCTCTTTCCTTGAAAACCATCTTCCTATATTTTGTCCTCATATAACACAGCAGGATATTCTTTCTGCTTCCTAAGGAGTATCCCTATCAATTTCTATTCAAGCATCTATCTGTGTGACTGTTTGTGACTGTTACTTCTCCTGAGGGCAGTGAGCTAAATTCGATCTTACTGTGCACCAACATTGGAACGTGAAAACAGTTCCCAGTCTCTGAAACCAGAGTGACACAAAATACTTAGTCCTGTTCCGTGGGACAGGACACAATGTAGAGGGAGGACAAATAACTGTCAGCACAGTTGACACCTGCAGCATGATATGACTGCTAAAAACGCTGCTACATTCTAATTTCCTGGAAGGAGAAATTACTAATTCCAGTAGGGCAAAATCACACAGCAGTTTAAACACACATAGGAATTTCAGATTTAAAAACTTTGCTAAACATTTCTACTACGACGTGGAGTTTAGGACAGCTACTAATACTGTAGCTTGTCAATTGTGACTCAAACATTTCCTTACCAAATACTGGGACAATACAGCTTCAGGACAGGATTATGATTCCATTGAGGTGATACATCCTGAGTGTTTCTGGTTGGTTGGTTGAGTTTTTTGTGGTTTTTCTTTTTTGTTAAGATAAGCAATACAAATGAGCATAGAGGATTATTCCCATCTTCACATACTTGTAAAAAAACTAAAGAAGTTCATGGGGAAAAAGAAGGATACAAAGTGTACAAACTGTAGTGGTTTACAGCTACTCTCATAAGCTGGTAGAGTTGAAGCAAGCTTGAATTGTGGTCTTGTCTAAATTACAGGAAAGAGTAACTAGTCTCTGTAGATACATATAGGAATGAATGCTAGGCATCTCAATCCAAGGTAGTCACAATCTAATGTGAATTACTAAATCAAGGTAATTGTGTTATGTAAAAACAAATCCTATAATAGACAGTCGAAATGATAGTTGCAAAGAATGTGTATGCAATTCTCTCTTTTACAACTGTCTGAGTTTAGTAGCTTAGTTTCAGTGCATATATAAGAGCAGTATCTATCACAAAATGTACCTATTGAGGCCAACTGCCTTTCCCATTATTTGGAGAAAAGTACTATTCAAGATCCCTTAAGCTCCCAAGAGAGCACAACAGGAGATGTTCCTCATTCAAATAAGTGTGTCGCTGCATACGAGATTCTTTCAAATACTTCAAGGGAGCTGTAGCACACTTCAGCTAATAGACAATGTCCTGTTATCCACAGATTATTTCTGTATGTATCCTTTGAGGTCTTATCAAAGATTAGAGAAAGTTAGACACAGTATATTAGATTGTTGAGGAGGCTTCCCTGTCTGACCATTCAGGAGACTCTCTGGCAGTCACACTCCCAGCTCCAGAGACTTCCACTGCTGGGACTGAGGCTCCTTCACAGCAGTGGCTGCAGCGACCAAAGAGGGACTCCCCACACCCCACTCACACAACATTTCCTTACCAGCTCGAGCCTAGGTTTCCCATAACAGAGTCTCAGACCTCTGGTTCCTGTTGAGTCATTTAATCATGGTGCAACAACAGAATAACAGCTCGAGCTGGTGCCTCCGTATTACGCATGGAACATACCAAAACAGGGAGCTGTCAGTTTCTCATCATTTCCTCTCAAACAAAAAGAACCCAAAACCCATCTCCAAAAAATATAAAGCCTTCTTCATGCATCTTTACAGTATGGTAAAGCACTCGGAAAAAAAGAACAGGAAAATGCAATTCATGATGAAAGGAAGTACTATAGCCTCAATTCACTGCTTCTTCACTCATGAAAATCGGATACACTTTACAAAAGCAACTTCCGTTTAGGAGGAGCTGGAGAAACACTCTGCCAGTGCAACCCCCCCCAAAAAAATCTGGTTACAACTAAACCCGGAAAGCTTCTTTTTTCCCCATAAGAGGAATACATCTTTGCTTTCAACAATTAGCGAAAAAATTAGGATTCTTCTGTCCTCTGTTCAAATAGATCAATGAATCTTTAAAAAGCAATCTTTAAAGTCTTACCTCAGCTGTGGAAACAAAGGAGTCCGTTGATGCAATGCTTAATGTATCTCGAAGGCAGAAATCATCTGCATTATCCTTCACTGTAATGTCTGTATTTTTATCTTTAAAATTAAAAAAAAAGTTTATTAGACGATCAGAAAATTTCATTTACATCTTGAAAGTGTGTTTCATGTATACTTTAACATAGTACTTCATTTGAAAGGCACAACATCAGACTACTGTGAGAGTAAATGCTCTTTATGACCCACTAACATATATAAAGGTTATTCTTTATTCTTCTGTCTTTAAAGTGGACTTTCAAATGTCATCTGCAATGAAAGAAGAAAAAAAATCCTTGCCCAGGGGTTTTGCCTTTTCTTTTACAGACTTCTGGAGATCTATCTTACATTACTTTGGTATATTGATCTAAGCCTCTGTTAAGTTTTTAACTTGGCTGTGTTACGTAACAAATGCTCAAATGTTTTAGTCACCAAGAAATACTGTTCTACATAAAAGTCCTTTAATAAAAAAAACAAACCCAAGTTTTAGCTTCACTGGAATTTGTTTCATTTTCTACTTCTCATGCCTTTTTTCACTTGCTGGTTGTTGAGAAGAGCAAGTGAATTTGTTAATCTTCATTGCATCCTCTTCCCCCCAAAAGCTCTTCTATTGAAATAACACATCCAGAAGCATTTCCTATAGCACTAGAGTTCTTAAAAGGCTTTAAAATAACCAATATTTTTTTGCTTAAAATCATCTGCAATACAGTTTCCCTAAGTTCTCCTTTATTTTATTCTCAGATTTCAGCTGTTGCACTTATCACTATATACATGGTTTTATTTTCACCATACAGACACACTTTCACAGAAGGATTAAATTTGTAAGTCAGACTTTAGCTTGATGTGCCCCACAGTACATTCCCAGTAAAGCAGATGCAGTTATTTTGGGTTACGTTACCTTCAGACATTACACATGTGTTGCTAAAGTCTGTTTTATTTCCAAGAGTCAGCAGCAACCAGCTACCCAATGTCATCCAGATCTGTTGCTACAACAGTACTTCATTAAAAACACTCTTACATAGCAAAGTGGCCAAATGCCAATATACCGGAATGGTTTACTCATCACTTGAAATACTACAAATCCATATAACTTAACTATTATTTCTGTGGTTGTTATGGTTTTATTAGTTATGGACCTGGAATGACAGCTCAAAAACTGCATACAGCAATAAATATCTGTCTTTGAGACTATTCACTAAGGGAAAAAATTATTGAAAGTTTGGACAAAGATTTTACTAGATTGAGCTAGGCAAACTGTAATCACAACTTCACCAGTATTCCTCCTAATATTACATTAGATGATTTTCTAATATCACTTTTTCACATAAGCAGTTGCTGAAACTGCAGTAACACTGTTAAACCTAGGGTAGCACAGGGATGTATAGCCTGGTTGCAGATTTTTCCACTCCTTTTTTCAACCTCTCCTTTTGGCTAAATTGCTCTCCATAATAAATTTGTAATTAAAACAAATGTTTCTACATGTCACAGTTATAAAAGCCCTCTAGCACCTGGTTCAAGTGCAATCCAAAGAAATGATTTTCCTAGTTCTGCCAGTCCGTAGGCAACACGCAGCACTTTGTTCTTGAGAAGAAAACAGCCACATTCACAAGCAGCAACACAAATTACAAAATCCTGAGAGAGTAAAGCACGGGCCATACGTAGAACGATCTTAGCAATGGCTTTAATGAAGATGCCACGGTAAGGACAACTCTCGTGTACACAAAGTGCAGCTGTCGAGTAGTCTCATATATCAACTTATTCACAATCCAAGAACATTTCCACCACCCCCGCAGGGAAGTCCCAGCTGTACCACAGACTGAAGACTCAAAGCCTTTGGATATTGTGAGATAATGACTGTGCTTTTGCTGTTATATGTGGGTTTATAACTCAACAAGAATATATCCCCAGACTGACTCTGAATTATTAAACTCTGGGCTATTTGGTTGATTACATATAAATGGGAATAATGCTGTTTAACTGAGATTTATTTGGCATATATTTAAAAAAAGAATTGGTGTAAATGAAGAAACCACAGCCCAGAACACCACAGAATCAGGGGCTCTTCTGTAGATCTTGCACTCAGCCTGTTATAGATTACATGAAGCTCCAGACACAACAAAATTTTGAATACATCTGTATTTGCTGAAAAAATCATAGTTACAAGTTTTCTAATATGGCCTAAAACTATCATCAAGCCAATATGTTTTTAACATGTTAGGTAGTTGGATATAGAATATCTGTTTTTACTCAAAAAAAATTCTCACAGAAAAAGGCACGAAATTTGCATGTTATGACACACACACAAAAAAAGGATTAAAAAAAGGTTGGTAATGCTGAGTGAAATAGCACCTTTGGCAAGTGGCATGTGCATACAAAGCACAGCGTCCCTAAAGAAAACAAAACAGCCTTGTCAGCTATTTCTGACTTTGTGGCCACCACCACCCTAATACCCTAAAACATCCTTAGCCAAGCAGGTGTTTATCAATACCCACACTGTCCAGGGACCACACCATTACGAAAATTCACTATGGAATTTCATTAGGGTGGAAATTAAGTTACAGCTGGAGTACATACCATGCAAGTACCAGGAGAACATTCTTAGACACAAGAACACAAAAAAAGAGACTGGCACAAAGAGATTCCTGGAATGAGCAGCTGCAAGAGGAACCCACCCACCCGCGCCTGCAACTGCTCACGCACTCATCCCTAGTTCTTAGAGATTATAATACCTTCAGGAAAGGAATACTAGCAAGTATGTGAGCTTCAAATAGACTTTACTTATTTGAGAAGCCAAGGAGTTATTTTGGGTTCACTTCTATTTGCAAAAAGGATGAAGTAGAGTTTCAGATGCAGTACTAACAACAGTAATTGCCATCAAGACTCTTTGTAGTGCCTTGAAACACATATGTGGTTATAAAGTTAGATTGAATGGCATTAAAAAAATGGAACAATATGGAGGACTGCTAATGCCTGTGAAATTAATCCTAGCTTTATAAGGTTTTGCAAGCAACTATCTATTTCAAACTAAACAAGATAAAAAAACCCCAAACCAGAACCAAGCTATTTTCACATCTATTCTCAGAGTACTAATCTAGAATATTTATCTGTCTTTGCTCTGGCAGGTTTGCATGGTAAGACAGAGCACAAAGCTGACCTTAGAGATGGAACTGCACACAAATTTTTAGCATTCATCAATTAAGAAGCATTCACCTTCACATAATGTTTTAGAACTCTGAAAACTGTTTATGTTATCTTCCTGCCAACCCTGAATGAAACATGGCACAAGCTCACAAGAGAGTCTGGCACTTACATGCAACGTTTAAAAAAGGAAAGCACTTACTCACTGGCAAAGAACTCACCGGGATTTTAGTTGTGAGTGTCACCATTAAAGAAAGCCATGGCTTCCTATTCTGCCTAGCCCTCCCACTTCAGTGGAAAATCAGTGCAGTTAATACACTGTGAACAGGAAAGCAAGGTAAGAAAGGAGAGACTTTCTAGACTCTGAAGAGGACAAAACCTTGCAAACAAATGCTCTTACGAAAAGCCAGGGAAGCAGAGTCCAGGACAGCACCAAGTAATCACTATCTGCAATTCCACTTTCCTCCTAGTATTCACAGGCCTTTTTCAAGGTAAGCTTTGGCTGAGCTAACTGCTGAGCTTTCAGATTACATCCTTAATAGAAACTTTAGCTTTCAGGCAGAGAATAATCTTCTGGTTTTGTGTGAGCAGAAGGCCAAATCTTACTTCCTTGGAAAAAGTTGACTCAACAGAGCTTTCATAATTGTTTCCAAGTGCAGCTATAATATTCAAAGCCTTCCATTTACAATACACTCACACAGGTATAAAAAGGCCCATTTTCCAAGACACTGGATGCTTACCTAATTCTCACGCAAAACACGACATGTTCTTCATTCACGGTGTTCTGCGTTACTCTGATGCTATTCTTAAGACAAAAGCAGTCCAGCTGATTAAAAGCTGAATTAAAAGCATGTGTGTAGAGGAAAGTAATACATTCTTCATAAGAAGAGAATGCTTATAAATGCATTAAGTTTACATATATAAGCAATAAAATCCACCTGAAAATAGAGATGTACTGATTTGCAATATTTTTCATCTGGAAAAACATGCATTTTGCCTAAAATACACTTCAAGAGATTTTCCACGTCCTTTGGAAAGAAATAATTGCAATTTCTGTGATGTTTATAATAATTTTGTTATTTTCAGATCTTCAAGATACTGACTGTGTCTATAAAGTTATATTATCTGCTGAGTACCACATGTTAAATGGTGTATAAGACAAAACAACATGGCTACAGCTCTTACATTCTATAATAGTAAAATCAAGTCCCTTGGATGCTCTCATCTAGCAAAGGTAAACAGAGCACAGAATGTTTCTGCATAAGTAATCATTTTAGTCTCTCAGTGTAAAAACTGAGTATAGCTAAGAAAGAAACATAAGTATAATTTATTTCCTGTAATCCATAGACACAGGTACATTAAATTACAGAAGAGTATTAGGAAATATTATAGAGCTTTCATATTCTGGAATGGTGATAAATCAAATGTTTCTTTCGAGATTTAAATCTGCTAAAGAATTCTTCCATAAATTTGATAACTGAGTTGGAATATTTCCCGATAGTTGCAATTTGTTTTTTAAGCAAAGAATTTATCAAAAGCATAAAAATATTTTGTTATAGAGAAAGTGACCTGTGAAGACTGTCCCTGAATCACTGTAGCAAGCTTTATTGCAAAACCAGAATCTCAAAATAGAAGGACCTCTCACCATGAGGAACTCTGCAATCCCAAGGAAGAGAGAGAGTAAACACACATGGTGTTACATTGCTGAAATTTGAATTTTAAGAAAATAAAGCAGCATCTAACGTGTATTTTATAACCTGAATTAACATATCGTGTGCTGACAGCTGAGAAATCAGCTTAGTAAACACAAATTATGTGTGCATGTGTTCACTTCTCTGTTTTATGCTCTCTCTGTTCAGCACAGACATATGATTCTGAAAGAGATTTGAGACATATATCTGGTGTAAACAACATGTCACTTTTAGGTCTCTCCCTACTACACACCTTTTAATTTCTTTGAAAATGTAAACATTGATTTTTTCATAACTGCACATTATAAGGTTCTACTTTTACACAGGGTTATGATTTTCTACAGCTTCTTTCCTTTACCTTGAAGCTAGAAATCAGTGGATCTTCCCTGATTTTAAGGTTTAAATTCCCTATCCTTTATAGAAAAGTTTGGTTTATGACCACCCTCATGTTCTCACATCTAATAGTTAGGTAAGTTTCTGTACTTGTATTTGATCTGAGAGATAAAATCTGGCAACCAAGCAAAGTTTGCTCAGCTGTCTCATCCAGACAGAGTCTGTACAAAGGGATGTGCAATGCAAAGCTGTCACTGTTTCCTCTTCATAGGGGTCCTTCATTCTCCTGTAGTTCAGAAAGCATCACAGCTCTGTTGTCCACAGCAAAGTTTGAATTCCAGTGCTTCTTACTTCCTAACTGAGACTGTCCACCAGGGATTTTTAGCACAGCACTGTGGGGCCTGCCAGACACCTTAGTCATCAGATTTGAACATCACTGCCTTTTTTCAGCTCTTCACATCCTAAAACCAAGTATGACCTACTGCTATTTTTGCACAGACACTTTCTAGTGACAATGGAATGGTGTGTTCAACTCCATTCAGTGTCATTGAATGTTAACTCATTGGGATGCAGAGCAGATTCAAAATGCAATGTCATATTTACAGGAGAAGCAAGTACAAAGTTAATTTGTAGGCTTACCCATCTAGAACTGGCACCTTTAATACCTTTCTTAAGCCAGAGGCCTCCATAAGCAGGTTAGGTAGAAAAGTATTCTCACTAGACAGAGAGGAGTCTCAAAACTAAATTAAATAATCCCTGTAAGTCAGTGAACACTTAAAAGCAGGATGTTTACACCAGTGCACTACTAGCAGTATCTCTTGCTTCTTTTCAAGGCAATTCACTGTCACCACCTTGGCTTTCCTACCATGCCCTTCGTCACAGAAGAGCAGATACCAGGACAGGCAGTGATGAAAAAGGACAAGCATAAACAGCAACTGTTGCTCAGCTCCTGAAACTTGCTGCATTTCTAATTATTTTTTCAAATTAGTTTCTTAATATGTTATATAAAAAAGGAAAAAATAAACAGTTTAGTATTCTGGTATAAAGAGTACTTTGCTGGACACAGCACAAGGGTATGGGACCATCCAACATGCTCTTGCCAAAGTAAGATTTTAAACACAAGATTTCTGGAAAGCGTTTTCTTTAGCCAAAGATCATGTCATAGGGATGTTGACATTTCAAAGCAAGTGAGACAGACTGACAAAAGGATCCCACATATGCATGTGTTCTTCCATTAAAAGAGAAGTATACTGTCCAAAAGTTGGTAATTCCACTTATATATATGAAGACAGTATCAGAAAAAAAGACTGATACCTTCTACCCCAGAATTAACAGATGAAGACAGAACAAACTATGTAACTGGTGATCCTCAGTGAAATAAACAAAAGATACAGATATACATACAGGTTTTGGGCTAACATTTGGATTCTGTATTCAGAATGACGCACATCTGACACAGGCAAACTCTGCAGGGACAGCATAATAACCTTAGTCTTCACTTGAATTGCAGGGCAGAACTGTTTTACAGAATGCTGCAGACTCCAGTGCCACTGCTCAGGAATGTGACCGGCTTCTACAAACCCAGCTGCACACAGCACACAGTCTAAGAACTTAAATTAGCAAGACATATGCTCAATTTTAAACAGTAAGACTTAAAGAATATCTTAAGTGCCCCACTGATTGGGGCCTGCTTGCATTCCATTTGCCTGCAAGGGTAGGAAAGAACGAGATAAGAATCCTGAAAAAGTTGTACTGAACAAAGAGTTCCTCTGGATCTTTAGTTTACTAATTAACACCAATTACCAAACTTAAAATAAAAAACTAAATTAATAACACTCTAAGGCTGCTAAATGCATTAGTAACAACACAGTAATACTTGAATCATAATGCAAGTAATGATTAGTGCAACCTGACCCTGGGGGATAGCCTAAATTATGTACATTTTTGGTTATTCAAGTTTTGCTTTATTTTATGTTACTTTGATTTACCACAGATAACTAAATACAATGACTAGATGGCACCTTTAATCACACCTGTTTGAGTGTCTGCTAAAGGGTGCCAAGCTATCTGGAAATATGCACACGTTTACCTTTAAATACTGACAGCATATCTGCATGTAGAACAAGGGCAGCTTTAAATAGCAGTGGAGAGAATAAAGCCTGGTGTGATCGACATGTGCTCTTGAATCCGCTACACTACAGCACTTTGCTGCAAACAGGATTATTAAGTAAGGTGGGATATGTGCATGCACCAAACACCCCACAAATAATTAGACAATTTACAGCAATTTATAAAAAAACCCAACTTTAGCTTGAACTATCAAAAGGGAAACGAAACACATCTCCAATCCAGTTATTTTTTTAACAGTTTTAGCAATTTACTGCAAATATATGCATGAGAGAAAAATGACACACAAATAATAAATTTTACTCCCTCCACTGTTACTGTTCACAGAACCTTTTGCTATAACTTTCCACAAAAACAGATTTACTCCCACATATAGTTTTAACTTTGAAACATTTCAAGCTGAAACAAGAAAATTATAAGATATTAAAAGACCTTTAGGAATGAAATGCTTACATAAGCTACTTGAGCCTCCCAGCTAGAGGGTAAACAATTAAAAAAACACCCCCAAACTATATGTTAGGTAAATAAATGTGTATAGCTGTAATGATGGCTAGTGCTAAATAACAAATCCAAAAGTGTTTCAGGCCAGCCTCTCTCAAAAGTAGACTGCAATGCAAGAAGAAATTTTTTAGCAGAAGTTCTAAAACAGAAATTGGCCCTATGGGCCAAAACATGTTCTTGATCATCATTTTATATAACCACACTGCCATACTCCAGCCAGAAAAATAAACACTTAACCTGCCCTCACTCCTTGCCATCTGTCTGGTATGAGTTTTCCTGCCTCTCCAGCATTTATACTCACAATGTACATAAACACCTAGAAGTTAAGTGTATGTACATCCTTTTAAGTAAGAAAAAGACTTTGTAAACTATAACTTGTATAGAATGTATCACAAGAATATGTGAGAAGAAATAAAAAAAGCAACTTCCTGCCTTCAGAAACCTGTTTCCACTTATCCAATATATCACTCTTCAAAATGCAGGCAAGTGGTTGTTAAATCAAGCCCTGACTTATGGAGAAAATTATTTCTTTATACAAAAAGAAGGTAAATGTGTACTGGCTCGACAAGTTTTAAAAAATGGAGATGATACTGACCAGCGCTAAGCACTGGAATGAATGGTCAACAAAAGAGATGCAAAAGGAACACTCAAAATACATGCCTTTAAAGTAGCATTAGTCATGTGTGTTAGCTGCTGTGGGGAGAGTGCTAAACACACGGATAACCAGTCCTGCTTGAGTGCTGCTGTGGGGTACTGCCTGCATAAACTACTCTACAAATGTTCCTTACTCATGAGAGAAACTGGAACAGCTTCTTCATATTTACCCCTTTTTATCAGGGATTTAAAACTGATGTCCAGAGAAGAAAGGAAAAGAGGGAGAAAGTAGTTTGCCCAGGTAACTGTGGAATCAGGAAGCTCCTTGTAAGAAGGGATTTAGGGAAAGAGACAATTGCAGCAGCTCACATGTCGTAAAGAATGAGTAGAAATAGTTGAGACAACTTTTGTGTTGGGAAGACTGAACAGGGAAGCACAGGAACAGCTAACTTAAAGTCTGGGAGATAAAATCATGTAGGTGGATTATGGCTCAATTATAAGCAGCCTTTAGAGATAAAAAAAGGACTAGTTTGTATTTCATTTGAAGAGAAGCTCCTGAGGGAGAGAGACTGATTAAGGAAGAGGAATAATGTGGCCAGAAAAATGAGCAAAGGCAGTTTTTATAAATAACAGTTAATTCCATGTCAAGGAAACAAGTTTTAAATGAACAAGGCAAGACAAAATATGGCAGGAGTCAAGAAGTGAGACAGACATGGGCCTAGACAGGAGTTTTAGTGTGGACAGAAAGAAGACAGGTCTCTGGGGTGCCATGTAAGGAAAAGGAGCGAGGTGTATAAATAGCCTGCACAGTTGGATCTAACAGCAAAGCTGTGGGGCAAACGGTAACAAAGGGCCTCAAAAACCAGAAACAGACTTTCTGATCTTATTGGAAGTGTTTCTGTAAATTGCTGTCCCAACCAACCTCCAAGCTAAGTGACCACAATAAGTGACCTTGAGTTCTCCAGTGCTGTTCACTCTACAGTAAAACAGATAATCTTGAGCCACTGCTGAAAAGATTTTAGCTTCTAAGATAAACACAAACATACACTTCAGGTTGTCAAATACCAACATAAAGATACAGATTATGAATACCGATATTGTTCAACACCAGTAACTTCACTGCATGCCCATACAAAGCTATTCTGCGTTTTTAGCAGAGTATTGCCAAAATGAGGAGTATCACTGAGAATGCCAAGCATTATAATCTTTTTATAGACACAATGTTCACAAAAATATTTTTGCTTACAGTTCTAAGTTGAACTTTTAAATACCAATCTTAGTCTACTGTCCAACATGATGCCTAGGTGCTTTCTGATAAAAAAAAATTTGCAGAAGGCAATTTAGAAAGGAAGTGTTATTAAAACTGGACAACATGTCTTTAAAGGAAAGTCTTAAGCATTATTGTTTAGGGAAGACATACTATCCAACTCAAACATCTGCATTCTGAGGATTTGAGTAAACTCTACTGTGAGTCAGAAATAACAAGTTGCACCAATAAATTGCAATGTGAGACACCTCATGGTTTCAGCAGTTACTGAATTTCAACAAACTGCAACAGCTAAAATTTGTGTTCAAAATATGCATTATTTTTTAAAAATAGCATTAGAATAACTTTTCTGGGCTTTTCTTCAGACTTAGTAGTTTTCTTTCCTTCATAAGAGCATTTCTAGGGATAAATATGTTTCCACACAAAGAAAAATGCTGTTGTTTTCTTTTCTTTCAATTTCAATCCTGTTTCAGCCTCTAGAAAAATGTTTAGTCCTTCTCCAAGAAATTAAGAAAACATTTCATGTAAATTTATTTTCAAGAAAGACAAATCAAGCAAAAGTTTTCAAGCTACCATAAGAAGCTTCAAAACTTTGAAATTATTTTATAGTATGTATTACTAGAGCCCACCTAAGTGAATTATTGCAAACTGCTTGTCTCCTCATTGGAGACAGAACTGGAAACACTTCTTGTGCATAATCAAATAAAACATAATACACTCCAGCTGAAATTTTTCTAGTAACATTTTTGAGGCAGGAAGGAAAATACAGGCTCTAGCTATTAATCTGTGGACAGTAAAACATTATAGAAGTCTGTGTTAATAACGAGCTTTCAACAGCTTCATTGATTTTCGGGTTTTTTAAGAGCAGCTGGAGAAAAGGTTCCTAATATGTAACTCAGTTTTCCAAACAGTTCTGTCACTAGGTTAAAGGCTGTGCTTATTCTCTCCAAAATGCCAGACATATCTTTGAGTGTGAGAATTAAAAAAAGAAACAGACAAACCTTTCAACAAAACCATCCAACAACACAGACCTTTGTGAGAGATTTTACTGCAGTAGCTCAATTGTTTTGAACTGTAAAATTGACATACAACAAAAAGTAAATATTTTAAAAATTATAACATATGCATTGATTATATTTTAGTATTGTCAAAAAGTTTAAGGGCCAGTGTACACAAGTCACCAATAGTTTGAGTACCAGCATTCCTTTGTAGAGTACAAATCAAAATAATAATATGAAGTATTAGGAATTTAGTACTGACAAGGAGCCCTACAATTTGAGAATTTTCCCCTCTGACCTTCAATTCTGCTCATAAGTAAAGCTATTGTTTCTCTCTCAACTCTTTACATTCCTCCCAAGTTTGCTCAACTAACATTTCAGTCTGCTAGAAAAGATCTAAATAGAAAAAANNNTCAGTCTGCTAGAAAAGATCTAAAAAAAAAAAAAAAAAAAAAAAAAAGAGAACTTTCTTCAAGGACAGACTACAGAAAGTACTGGAAGTACTCTAGCCCTTTACATTCATCACTCAAGAAATAAAAAGATGAATATTTTGTTTCACAGTTTTCTGCCAACTGCCTCCTTTCTGACTGAGTGCAGCTTATACCTGCCTCAGTAAAGCCTGTTTGTAGGGTTCCCATACTGAGTCACACTACTAAGAGGAACAGCATAAAAACAACTACAGTTTAGCCCTACATATTTCTTTAAATTTTATGTCCAGGAATATTTTTTCTATAGAAATTCTATTTTAGCTTGTTGGTCTATATGGTAATTCTGAAAGTCCAGTGGAGAATGCAACAACAGGGAGCATAATGGCATGCCGTTATTTCAGCTATTTAAAATGAAAGCATTTTTCTGAGCTATATTAATCATTTAGAACTCAACAGCAGCTTATAGAGTTGAAAATTATTATTTTTAATTATTTTAATTATTATTGCTATTAATAGAATTCTACCCACAGGGAGAATATGTCTTTATTTATACGTAAATCTTCTGCATTGCTACAAGTTGAATATTTAGACATATCAGAATATTCTGAAATAGCAGAATTACCTGTAACAGCAGGCAGAATAGAGCCACTGTAGACCAGATCAGAAAAGACAGTGGTTGCAGTGCAAAGCAGTTATTCCAGCAGGCTCCCAGGTAACTCTTTCCTGACTCTGCCATGTGGCATGTTACCATAATCTCCTCCAGAAGGCTGCTTCCCAAAAGCTGCTGGCAAATTGTTTATCACACACAACCAATTTCAAATACCAAGTGGGCTCACCAAACAAAAAGCAAGTCTATGGTATGATTGATCACTAAGATCTTAATTTGGGTACGTGGAGGGAAATAGTGATCTGGGAAGAATAATATTTAACGGTTTTGAGAAGGAGCAGCATCTGTGACTAGCAGACAAGTAGGGGAGAGAGAGGTTTCAGGAGCTCCAGAAGTCCGACAGAAGACTTCACAGAGAAAGCTGAAAATTAGAAATTGCGAGAATTTTCTACCTTTGTAAGTCTCCTTCCCGAACAAATATGGAGTTTGTTATAATCCAAATAAGTGCTAGTCAGTCATTTATGTAGCACTTTATAGCATTGGTCCAACTGTTGGAGCTCCATCTCCAGCTGTGGCTAATCACAAGCACTTCACATAGAGAAAATGGAAGAAAAAATCCACAAACTATATCTAACCTTCTTGTGTATCAGAGAAAAAAACAAAGCAAAATATTTTCTGATTACTTTTGTGGGTCAACAGTTGAAGTCTTGAAGCACAAGAGCTGGTTATGAGCGTTCTAATGACAAGCTGCAAGTGCTATTTATGATCGAATGGTTTGAGTTTGAAAGGACTTTAAACATCATCTTGTTCCAACCCCCCGCCATGGACAGGGACACCTTCCACTAGACCAGATTGCTTAATCTGGCCTTGAACACGCCCAGGGATGGGTCTTGTATCTTCCTCTAGAAGAATGAAAACATCCCTCGAAACAGCATTAAAAAAAATAACCTTACTCTCAACACACTTTAGATGCAAGTTACTTCAGACCTTGACTTGTTTCACTTGAACAACTAGAAATTCGATCTAGTTATGACTCTGACAACAAGGTCTACAAATCCCCCAGCACCACATACCTTTTACATGTGCAAGCAGCTATTCAGAATAAGTAAGTCACCCCTCAGTATCTTCTTCATTAAGGAACTGACGTACCCACCTTAAACCACGTATTAGCTTGTTTTTCCAAAACAGATAAATTTTATGGCTTGTTTTGAGCTATCTAGTACCCTAACCCTCTAACTTCTGAAATAGGAACAACAGAACTGAAGACAGTATTCTAAAACCATATAAAAATCAAGACTGCATCTGCCTCTGTGCTGGTGCTGTCCTTTTCACAAAGCCAAAGGTTAGCAATGGCCTTTTTCACACACCAATGTGCCAAGAACTTACACTGATTGTGATGCATCATTTTCCTAACATATTCCAAAAGTGTTTCCTCATGATTTTTCTTTTCAAATATTTCACACGTACAATGCACAGTTGTCTAGATTCAATGTAATTTGTTAGATTGCAACCATTTAAACAGACAATTCATATCTTCTATCTAGTCTTTGTTTTTCATTTCATAATTCATAATTCAATGCTTTTAATGCCCTAAATTATAACTTTTTATCAACTTTCTGCTCTACAAATGATTTTATAATCAACTATGTAGTTGTTAAAATGACAGCACTTGATCAAATATCTTTTATAAAATGTAAATGGTTCCTTTAAAGCGCACAGAAGTATAAATAAATGTCAGTGAGCTAACTACTATCATCTAATTTATGCTGTATCAATTCACCAAACTGCAGATCTCTCAAAAACCTACAGTCCAAGAAAACCTACCTACTATGAAACCAAATTAACTGGCCCTAAATAAATATTCCATTATTTCGTCTGTGTTAACAGAACTGCAAATTACCAACTTGATTTCACAGGCATGATGAGTTGGAGTCTGGGAGCTTAGTCTTTGTTTTTCATTTCATAATTCATGGTGATTTTCCAATCATTTGGAACCTTCTCACTTTCCAAGATTACTGAATAGTAAGTGATAGATTAGGGTGCTCTCTTTATCTAGCTTCTTGAAGAAGTTTTAGGTGTAAATCTTCCAGGAACATATCTTAGCTACCTCTTTTGCCACAAATGACATTCATTCCTATAGAGCATAGAACCCTTAATTTCTGTTTCTGTTCCAGACTGCATTTTGCAGTAGGGTATTATTCTTAGTAAGGACTTCTGCACTAGATTTCTTTTGACCACTGAGATTTCATCAGCTTCTTGGACTTATTCTTTTGACTCTTGAACCCTCCCATTCCTGTTGTTAATAAATCAAGTATTAGACAAAACACTTGCAAGCACCACAGCGCTTCGAAGCAGATGATGTCCTGCTGTTTTCTAAAACATTGGGAAAACTTGGAAGCATTCTTTAATATATCACTTGCTGTTCAAGTCACAAATTCAGGATAATGAAGAAAAGCCCCAAATCCTGAACACAGAGAATGGTATTCACTAAAACACTTCACTACTTCTTGTCTTCACTCATCTGGGCCAGCAAAATAAAATTCATAATAAAGTAACATATATCTACTGAAGAAATCACAAATTATTTCTATGAAGAACATTTGAAAGGAGTAAAAAGTCTCAGAACTTTCTTAATAAACAAAGATCCAGTTATCCCATCTGAAAAATGAAATACTCATTTAAAACACTTGCAGGGTAACCAAGTAAAACAATAAGTAAACACATTGAGCATCACATTAAGTCCTTTGAATATGATTTTATTAATTTCGCTTGAAGACAGAAATTACAAATAAACTTCTAATTTAATGGTGGATATATAATGAAACTTTAGTTAGGGCTAATGGTTTTAGATACTAAAATGAAACATTCAAATGCTTTTCTGCTTCAAGGATTACACTTACAGGTGTATGCAAGTATGTCAAACAGCCAACTCTGACCCAAATTTAATTCCCAGCTTGCTCAGAGGTGTGTTCAGTAGATGCAGAGTAACTGAGGGCTAAGAGAGGAGAGTGCTGCCACCTCGTGCCAGTCAAACCAGAGCCCAACCAACAACGACTGACAAAGTAACCCTGAACACGTTCTGCCCTTAAAGTCTGACAGTTATTTGAGATCAGATGCTTCATCTTGAATTATGAAACAGCACAACAGTACTGGTCTTTAGAAACTTCTAAAATCATTCTTCAAATAAAAATAATCAACCTACCTGTACTTAATCAGCACGTCTGGCAGCAGTTACTCATTATGTTTGCCATTTTAAGTTTACTCACTCATAACTGTGATAAATTTCAATCACCAGGTGTAAGAGCTTTGATAATGATTATTAGCTCAGATTGAGCCCTTCTAGCTCAGTTTTCATTTCTGGTAGAAGGAATTACAACTAACCATACACCGTTTGACAGTTCAAAAGATGTATAAAACTTCTGAAACACTTTTATACACCCATGCTATAAAAAGGGTCATATAATCTCACTGCACAAATATTTAAATACTGACAAGCTACAATGAAACAACTTTCCTTTCAGTCCACTGTTACCTAAACAACAAGTACTTCATCAAACACTACATAATAATGTAAAGAACGTGATTTTTTTCTGTTGATTTAGTGATAAATATAATTCTGCTTTGTGGATATTTCACTTTCCCCCCCTCCAAGAGACATCATTAGTAGCAAAAAAGATGTAAAATAGCAGTACTCACCAATATCATTGGCTAGAGCAGCAGGATCAGAGACTCCAAGGGTGGCTTCAAACTCCTCCTGAAGACGATAAGCTCTTTGAAGAAGAGATTCAAGCTTATGAATGAATTCAGCACTAATGATATCCTGCAAGACAGACATTAGAAGATTTTTCTTTTCTTTCACAGTCTCTAAGTCCTTTGTAAAATCTAAGGATGTTAAGCCTTCAAAGAGCAAACCTTGCCACAATAATTCCCTACAAACAGCATAAGAACAGTCAGATGAATACTTTGACAACCAAAATAGACACACTTTTCCAAACACACACATTTTATTTAGTGCAATAAGAATTTAAATTTTAAAATACATTTAAATTACCTGTGATGTTATTTGCACCAGAAATGAAAGCCCTACATGTTTATTTCAAAATAATTTTAGCATTTAGTTCATAAGGGTGGAGGAAAACACACGAAATTCAGCACATTATTTGTGAATATTCACAAATTGATCATCTTTCCCAAGACCTTTATCTTTGCTAAGCAGATACTCTCACATAGCCATAAAAAAGAGATGATGGAAGGGATTATGTGCAGAGAAGTGGTGTGCTTGATAACTCAATAATACCATCCACAAGCAAACAGAGATGCATCAGTGGCAATTCCCAAAATGTAAATAATGTAACTTCCCTCCCCATACTCTCCTCCAAATAACCAACCAAAAAGATCAAAAGGAATGAATCATATGTCCTATAAGTGCAATACCACTACATTGGAAATTGAATTAATTCTCAAGTTTGGTAATGGAATTCCAATTTGAAAAGATTCAGGTAATAATACACAACTAATTGTAAGGGCAGCATCAGTAGATTATAGATGGCATATACTCACTTCTACACTTTCTTCTGCAATTGCATCTCCTGCTCCCAGCTTAATGGAACCACAAATTGCTTCATCTTCAGCTTGCCTGTTCCGAAAAGTCAGTGCCTGCTCCCATCGCCGCAGTGCTTCTTCAAACAGCTCCATACCTGGGGGAGACCAGGAACACCTCCATTCTATGAAACACAGCTTCAGGAGTGTTCACAGTTGAGATAAAAGACAATATGTAGCTAAAATAAGCATGACTATCACAGAGATGCAAGTTTTTAAAACAATATCAATTCCGAGCCTTTTAATAAGGTGAAGAAGTTCGCAATATGATTAAAGCAACAATGTTCAATGTATTTTTTCCTATTTACTTCAAAAAATAATTTTAAGGATTACCACAACAAATACTGGAATAAAAATATCTTGAAAAACTAACTTTAGATCAAGTATGACTTCATTATTTTATGGAAATGTTCTCAAGACATATGCCAACAGGACACTGAGAACACCACAATAATACTGTGTGTCACTTTACTATAAACCCAAGAAATTATTGACATCCATTGTAGGCAGATGCTCAATATTCTTATTATGACTTACCCATCAAATATAAATTTTCAGGTGTAGTCACTGGAATATTGACAAGCTTAATGTCATCTTCATCTGCTTTGTCCCAGGAATTAGAATTGGCACAAGCACAACTGTGACAAGAGGTGGCACTCTGAACCTTAAAAAAAACCCACAGATTTTGAAGTGTTGTTACAGAGTACCCTTAAAACCACATTCCTGCCAGAGTACATTACACGCAAGTCATCTGCCTACAAGCTGGTTTTACTCTGTGGTAAGGACAATGGCTTCTCAGCATCTTTAGCCACCTGTGCAGCTTGTTCAGGAAAGTTCCTTCAGCTCAATAAAATCTATAGATTCATTCACATTCAATGCAAGTTAACACATACTCAAGAACCTTAAAACACATTTACTTACCGAGGTCAGGCTTTGAACCGAACCAGAGTATTTACTGAAAAGTCCTCCATTTGCATAGATACAAGACTGAGATCCTTTTTCCTTGGCAGAGCTCAGAGAAAGAGTCAAGTTTTGTCGACTACTGGAACAACTAGAACCTAAGAAATACACCTATTTTAAAGCGCTCACAAACTTAAAACACTGCATCTTTTGCAATTCTAACAAGAATTGCATTTACTCTTCTCAATAAAATCCAGTTTAGAAGCAAACAATTATTTTATTTACAATTCTATGTGAGAAACTACACATAAGAACAGTCACTTATCTATAACAATAACTATGCATTTGAGCATAATTATTTTCCTGTTCTATAAAAAATTAGATCTTCATTTCTCAGTACTGAAACACATCCGTAAGAATGGCAAAATCTGTTGCTAATATACTATTGATAAAGAGAGGTTTAATCCAAATTCATTATTAAACCTTGACCTTCGAGAACAAGACCAGCTTCTTTATAAGACACTGTAATTTTGTTCCTAATTTGGCAAATTTAAACATACTCAGGTGTTCGATCCTGTGGAGATAATTAAAGGGATGGAGCACCTCTTCTGTGAGGAAAGGCTGAGAGAGTTGGGGTTGTTCAGCCCGGAGGAGAGAAGGCTCCAGAGAGACCTTCCTGTGTCCTTTCAGTACTTGCAGGGGGCTTGTCAGCAGGGCCTCATGCAGTAAGACAAAGGGTAATGGTTTTAAAAAGCTAAAAGAGGGTCGAATTACATGAGATAATAAGGAAGAGGTTTTTCACAATGAGGGTGGTAAAACACTGGAACATGTTGCCCACAGAGGTCATGGATGCCCCATCCCTGGAAACATTCAAGGCTAGGTTAGATGGGGCTCTGATCAACCTGCTCTAGCTGAAGATGTCCCTGCTCTTTGCAGGGCATTGGACTGGATGATCTTTAAATGTTTCTTCCCACCCAAACTGTTCTCTGTTTAAAGGAAAATACCTTGGTTTACTGCTACACACTGTTATTCACACCCAACCCTTCACACCCCTTTTCCTCCTCTACAAGAAAACAACAAAAAAATCCAAACTAAGGGTTCCATGATGTACCTTTTTCTGAAGCACCTGCTTTGGTACACTCTAATACCAGATGATTTGGTTCCCATGGTGGCACTTTCTTGTTTTTCTTTCCACGTCTTCTTTTAAAGTGATGGGCCAGAAAAATCACAGATATTGCACTCACTGCTGTTACTGTGAAAAGCTTCTTTAACCCAGGGGAAAGCTTTACCTGAAAATAAAAGTGTGATTTTGTTGAAAATATATGCACTGAGAGACAGACTGCAGTACCAAGAATTATAAGGTATATTGCAAATCCATGAACTATGGGGATCTAAGCAAACAACTTTTTAACAACCTTTTTTTTTTTTTAATTACTTCTTAATGCCAGGATGATGCAGGGCTTCAATTAATTCTCTAACAGCAAAAGAATAGTGAGAAGGAACTCCACCCTTCACAACTACACTATTTCCTGCACTGTGAAAGATTCTAATGCCAACATTCGCATGGTATTTCAATTTGGAAAAAAGATGTATTTAAACATATTTTTCTAAATAAACAGTTTAAAAATTTACGTTTTACTTTGCTTATAGATGGTTTAGAGATGTTTAAATTTAAAAATAAGAACCAAGTATACAAGCACCTTGAATCAAAAGCCATTATCAAAGTTTATAACATACAAAGTGACAAGATACAAAAACCAGAAAAGTGCCATTTAACTGGAAACTACAGTTCACATTCACAAAATCTCTTGGAAACTTATCCTGCTTCAGCAACAGGCTTCTGGGAGAAAGCCAGATCCACAGTCCTTGGGCCTAATATGGTGTTTCTGTAACATGATTCCTCATACCACAGAGAGCTGGTCACAAGAGCTTAACTGCAGCCTGGCAATCCCTGGTTGCCGTGCCATTGATTAATGCTACCAGCACTGTGCAATGTGAAGAAGAGTTGAAAGCTTCTCTCTGAGTTGTTTGCAGTCAACAAGTCAAGGACCTTGGCCTTGAGAGCCCTGTCCTTGATGGTACCATGCCTTGACTGAGGTCTACGACCCAGCACTGCACTCTGGGAGAAAGGCATTGCCTGAAACGGCACCAACACATGCTTACAAAAGACTACTGTGTTTCACAGAAAAGAATTAATAACCAAATAACTGAGATTAAAATCTCGAAGCTCACAAAATTAAATGCCAGAACTAAAAGTTCAAAGACCCATAAGTGGATTTCCTTTAAACTTGTGTGTGCCTACAAACACGATCATAAATAAACTAACAGGGAAATGAAAAGCTCTAAGGAGATGAAAGTCAATAGTTGCACATAATGGAGTTGTCCATGGTATTTAAAAAGGATATGAATATGCTGCAATGTAAAAAATCAGTGATCTTGCAGTGAGAATTTTAAAGTATTCTAAAAATAGAAAAGGTGTGAAAATAAGCAGGTGCAGCTAAGACTGAGACTCATTCCGGTTTTATATGCAGCAAAAGAAAAGTATTTACAAGGAAATATGAAATATTACTTAACTTTTGCTGATGACTGTCTAATTTAATAAAAATAAAATAAAGTCGTGTTAACGACTTTGGGTTTCAAAAGCAGCACATTTTTAGGATCTACTAATGTCTATTTAAAAAATATTACTGGTATTCCTAATTATAAACTTTTTTTAGTCATTCTTGCCAATGATTCAGCATACACAGAATGGAAAAAAATCTACTAGGCCATATTCTGTACAGCCAACTAGAAACTCTTTTTGCCCTGTGCATTATGGTACCAGAATACACCTCACTCTTCAAGAAATTTATTTTCTGAGGACTACAGCTGAAACCTTAATATTTTGTCAAGTAGTTTTGACTTACTTCACTCTCTCTTTTATCACATATGTAGATATAGACAACTAATACCTCTCTTCTCTGATTCTCTACATAATTACAGCTTCTCCTCCCTGTCCTTGACATGAGTGTGCTCTACTGACAAATCTTGTGATTCCCTACAGGAGTATCAGCTTCACAATACATCCAGCTTTTGTCCATCTGAAAACTAAGATCATAATGTACTCTTCACCCAGACTTGAGTGACTGCTATCTGTGTTTCCAGTGAAAACTTGCCTATAACATCAACAACAGAAAATAAAAACAATCACTCCAGGACCACCTGTAAAAGGAAATACTCTGATTATCGGAGCCTTCAGATTTTCTTTGAAGAAAATCTTTTCATAAGTAAAATAGAACAAAACAAGCATAAAGGACTGAATGGGTTTAAAAATCAGCCCGCTTTTAAAGAGTCACTGTTTTAAAGAATCTTGTTTTAGTCACTGTGGCCCTTACTTAATCAAATAAAAGTGACTCAAACACTAGAATGAAGATTTTTGTTTTATATTAATGAATTATCATTCAGATTAATTTGGCAAGCAGTAATGGCAATCTAGAAAGTATTTCACACCACACTCTATACTATTATTCAAAATTTAGCAACAGTTATGTTTAATTTTTGAATACCTAAAAAATTCTACAAGAAAAGAAACCTTAAGGATTTTGATATTTGATGAGAATCACTGCACAGTTACAAAATGGAGACATCCAAACACTGCAAGGAAAGCAGATGTATGATGACGTACTAAGCATTTATTAGCAGAAAAAGACAAAAAGCCCCACTTGTTTTAGTCCAGCATTGTGAACAAACTAAACCCCAAGGTATTCTGTACAGATGTAATTCACGTTAAGCTCACAAGAGCACGCCCAACATTGCAATAGATACATGCACACAGTATTTAGATACTGTATTTATTTACCTGATTAAGAGAATAATACCAAGAGAGGGGAAGGTGAAACACCCGCAAAGCCGCTGTCTTCAGAGAAAATCGTGTCTCAGTAACAGCTTCTTCTGACATGGCTCCTTCTCTCCCATAACCTCATTCAATGAAACTATCTTGAAAACAATCACAGATGGTCTCTCACTCTGTCGAATGAAGTTATGAGTTACGCAATAGAAGCCCAGGATAGTTTTCTTGTACAAGCTCGAATCTCTTACGTAACAGGTACCTGACTTGTTTGATCGATGCTTTTGAGTGCGGGCAAGATTCAGTGAGGAGCCCGGGAATTCGGTGTTCAGCCCAGCCCCGCAGCTCTGTCACCTCGGCCCTCGGGGTTATATCCTCCAGCCACACAGGACAACAGCCCTGCCTCTGAGGCCGCCACTGCTGGGAGAACGTATCTGCCAGTTAAGATGTTTGCGAGCATCCAGAGAGTTTACCTCGCTCAGAGCTCCGGTCTTTTCGCAGACACGCCGTGTAAGAACACACACACCACGGCCTGACGTGACCTGT
>VWZF01004475.1:1880456-1927523 GCA_013396755.1 Sclerurus mexicanus | reverse complement strand
TGTCCCGGGCTGTGCCGGCAGGGCGGGGGAGCCGCCCCGGGGCGGCCGTGCGCGGTCGCAGGCGGCGGGGCCGTGCGGGGCAGCCGCGGCATCGCGGGTACCGCGCAGTGCCCAAAACAGTAATTCCCCGCAAATTGTTCCGCCTCGGGTTATCCGTGCGCAGGGTTGGTCTGGCATGGAACGGGCTGGGGTATCCACGGGGTATCACCCGGGGGAAAATCACTGTGGGCTTCTCCTGCGCTTAGGCTGAGCCCGAGTTAGGAAAATCCTCTTAGAAATATAGAGGTCAGCTAATGGGTTTCATAGCTGGGGTTTAAAGTGGTGGAAGAAGGAAATGAAAGGATGGCCTGTATACCCTGAAAGGCAACATAAAATGTAAAGCGTCTGACTCTGTAAAGAGGATATACCCTCAATTCAAGCATTTCTTTAAATGTCCTTTCTCTTTGGAAACAATGCTTGGTGGCAGAAAAAAAATCTCGTGGAAGTGACTTTAAAAAATTGTGTCTGGGTTTGAGTGAGTAGCTCTTGGTGCATGAAGAGAAGGACCAGGTATCTTTTGCCAGCTTACTGAACATGTTTTTGTCACTGACTGGGAAATTATTAGGTTTTATGCTAAATAGATAAAGGAAGCTTTCAACCAGAGTTGGGATTGGTGGTTTTTCAAGAAAATGGGATGCTCTTGTTTAGAGTTGATAGAGTAAAAGGTAGAAGTAGGGATGGGAGATGAAATTAGAAACCACCTATTGGTTTCCAAAACATAAGGGAACTTCAGAAATTGGGAAGATTAGTCCTAATTTCACACACTAAGAAGACTAGTTTTGAGTTTGGTAACTATTATTTCTGTATATTGTTATGCTGAAGTAATTTCTGTAAAGTTTATAAAGAGCAACACAGTTCTTTACAAAACTGATAGAAAAATATTTATCTTACAAATCTGTGTACGTCTAAGGCAGTAGCTTCAATGGGCTTGTGTGGGTTGAAGTGAATATTTGTGGGTTTTTTCCGGAAGTGCGAAGAGTATCAATGTGGTAAATAATTACTGAAGTTCCAGAGCTCTTTAGTGTACCAAGTAATTAAGTGTTCAGGTACGAAATTGCACCATGTGTTACTCTTTCTTTGTTGCCATTAAAAAAAAAAAAAGTTAAATTGTTTCAGTGCATCATTATTAAAATAACTGTGAGTGCAGCTAAGAAGTCTGAACTTTGAGCTTACTAGTTTGATATGCTGTTATTCGAAGCTGTACAGGCAAAATAATAAGGGTGTGTAACTAAGACACAGTTGCTCTTTCATGTAATTGCTGTCTTCAGAATAATCCTTTTATTCTTAAAATTTTCTGTCAACATTCCTTTACTGAGCTCTGTAAAATGTTCTGATAAAATGGCTTCATATTTATGACATCAGTGGAATATATAATAAATATATTTGCTTACTGCAGCATCTGTTGAAGTGTTTACTGCTGTAACTAGGCAGATTAAAACATTAATTAGAATTTTTTTCAAGGAATTCAAAATCTGGTTTTTTTCTTTAGGAGATACTGGGCTCCTTGTATCAACCTGAGATAATTTTCAAGATCAGTTGAATTCTCTTTGTGTTTGATGGGATTTTTCTGTGTGCATGATAGGCCTTCCCTGGTAGGCACCACTCAAGTCTGTGATGCTGTGGAATTCTGCTGAATGATAAATAGGTGGCTGGTCATGATGCTTTGAATTATGGTTCATATTTTTCTCACGGCTCATGTGAGCAGATTTTTTTGGTCAATGAAAAGGCTAAACAGGATACAAAAAAACCACGACTGGACTCCAAAATAATTTACTCTTTGAAGTATGACTTTATGCATGCACTAAGCAAAAATGAGTTAAGTCCTTCTTTGGAACAGTAAATGGTTCACTTTGTTGGATGATATAGTATAATGCATTGAGACAGGTGGTCTAAAACAAATCTTTAGTTGAAAAGGTGGAGAGAGGTAAAAACAGAATGCAAACTTCTCTCCCAGATATATGGGTAGCATTTGATGAGAAGCTTATTGCATGAGTATGATCACAAGCAATTAAAGTGAAAACAGGCTGAGAGTTGGGGCTGTTCCGCCTGGAGAAAACTCCAGGGAGACCTTAAAGCACCTTCCAGTTTCTAAAAGGACTCCAAGAAAACTGGAACAAGAGTCTTCGCAAGGGTCTGTAGTGATAGAACAAGGAGAGGTTGCTTTAAACTTAAAGAGTGCAGGGTTAGATAAGGCATTAGGAAGAAATTGTTCCCTGTGAGAGCAGTGAGGTACTGGAACAGGTTGCCCGGAGAGGTTGTAGATGCCCCATCTCTGGAAGAGTTCAAGGCCAGGCTGGGTGGAGCCCAGAGCAACCTGATCTAGTGAGTGGCATCCCTGCCTGTGGCAGAGCAGTTGGGACTAAATGATCTTTAAGGTCCCTTCCAACCCAAACCATTCTATTATTCTGTGCTATCACTGGAGTCATGAAGTGGAGATACACTCCAGTTTTGGAACTGGAGTAGAAAAATGCAATGCAAAAGAAACTACAAAAGTAGATTTTGATTGGTTTGGGTTGGTTTTTTTATTTACTGAAAATACAAAGAAACAACTTTAGGGTAGGGTCAATGCAATGTAGAAGCTGATGAAAGAGCAGATGTGATAATGAACTTCAGCAGCTAAGGGAGATAAGCAATCCCTTCAGATATAGTAGGAAGTGGTGAAATGGAGGAAGGGCAGTGAGTGAGGGAGGGGCTGCCCTGGGCTTGCTAGGACTTAGGTGAAGGATGACTCATGGTTGAAATTAATTTTACAGTTTTAGACTGTAACATAAAATTACACAAAATGTGTTACTGCAGCTAGGTATATTAAGCTACCAAGATCATGGCAGTACAGTGAGTTATCACGTTGCTGCAAGATGGAAGGAGGTGTCTAAGAATTTTGTTAACAAGAGGTGAAAGAGAGGGCATTCAGCTTTGCTCATATAATGACTTGTGAAGAATCTATAACATTAACTAGATTTCCACAGGGAATGCTCTCTGTATGGACAGAGGGACCACATTCAAAGGGACCTGAGTTTGAACATGCTTTGGTCTTTTTGATGATTATCAGAAGAGGAGAGGTTCAAACTGCACCAAAAAACAGAAACTGGCATGAGCAGAACTCCTGGGTTTGAGTTTGTTCAGGACTGCAGGTTTGGAGTTGTGCAGTTCCAGGTGTGAAAACTTACATACATTAAATGCAAATCTGACAGCATGAGGTGAAGTCTCCATTCATTGCTTTGTATTACTTGGAATAATGCATTCAGAAGGTTTCTTCCATAAAAAAAAATTTGACCTAAACCTTTACTAATCCATTATATCAGTCTTTCTAAAGCATTTGTATTAAATCAGCATTAAGTCAAACTGTATTTAAGGTTCCCAGGGCTTTCTTTGAAACTCACTTATCCTTTTTTAACATTTTAACACCTTGCAAAATGGGCAAGATGTAGCATACATTCATGTTTCCATTTCTGTGCTAAAAAGGAACTTAACAGTTCAAAGAGGAATTGCTAGTACGCCTGAAGTTCAAGAGGTTTGGCCTGAAAAACTGTTTTCTTAACTGTTTTCTTATTTGAAGTGTCTTTCAGTAATAGGGCATATAGATTACAGACATATAGAAAAAGCCTTTGATGACCGAAGTGAGCTGAAATGACCCTTGATTCAAAGGGATGCTATTGCAAGGCAACGGAAATAAAAGCAAGTCAGGCATAATAAACTGAAAGTTTGCTAGGAAGTGTGTCTGAGATGTCCACTAGGCAAGGTTTGTTTTCCCCCACACTGTCAAGGCCGTAGGTTATTCAATATTCAGAGGAGAAACTGGTTGTGTAGTGGAAGGAACAAACCTAAAGCTGCCAAAGCACACGGGCGAAGTGGAAAGAGATGTTGATAACGGTGCTAAAGGCTGCAGACAGATCAAAGAGCGTGCATCACTGAGTTAGGATGGAAGTTTAGTAGCAAGTTCTTGATAAAGGAGTGCTAGATTGCACAGATAATTGGGCAAAGAAAGTTAATGATTTCTTGGCCCTTGGAGAGGTTGAGGCATCAGTAATAATTGTTTAAGTGACAGAACTAGAGCAAAGTTATTGGATGGCTCCCATCTGCGTGAGTCAGTTGGAGTATTTATATAAAAACAGTATGACGGTTTATTTTTTTATTTTGCTTCTGTAAAGCATCATAGCTTTCTATGCAACCGTCAAAATAATAATGACCAAGTGATTTTGTTTAGTAATATTTCTGGTAAGTTTCTGTGTCTGCCTCAAAGACCTTGAATGGGGAGAGAGAACTCAACAAGATAAAAACTCACTCAGTGTTCAGTGCTACGTGTGAGTTACAAGTTTCAGTTTGCTTTTGATATAGAACATGTCTGAATCTAGAATGTCTTTGTAAATAAATAAAACCAAGATAAAGTTTCCTTGTCCTTTGATAAGCAAGTCCTGTGTTCCTGCAGTTCAGCCTCCACAACTTCAGCAGTGTTGCAAAGATCCCTTTCCAGAATGTACAGTCTAAGCCACCATCAGTTCTAGGTAGGCTAGAAAACTGTAATTTTTATGTCATTGGGCTGCCATGGTAGAGCCCAGCAAGTTAAAAAATTAATCCAAATCAGTTCCTTTCACAATTCTGTTAGTTTATGCCCTAGAAGTCAGCAGGGTTTAGTTTGGACTATTGGAATCTTCTACTGTTAAAGTTATTTATATTAACTAACTCTAATAAGGGACAATGCTTTAAAAGTAATTAGATATCTAATATGCAACTTATATATACTGCTCCCTACTCTAAGGAATTGGGTTTTACTCATTCTTACTTCTGTTGACAGGTGATTCCCTGGTGTTGAAAATTCCAGCTACAGGATCTCAGAAAACACAGAAATGTCGTCACCTGGCAGCAATTGCCCACACCTGGCATCAGTTGGGGAGATAACAAAAGAGGAATTGATACAGAAATCTCATGTGAGTTGTAGTGATTTACTTTCTTCCTATAACTGTTAACTAGTCAGTTATTTTAGGTCATATTTTAGTATATTATTAATTATAAGGCATTTAAGTGTTAAGCATGGATAAAATCTCTACTGGAATAGTAAGGTTTAAACAAAGTATGGGAAGAATTATGGATGAAGTTGAAAAACTATTTTTCAGCACTTAACACTTATGAGTCCCTTTTTTTCCAAAGCAGGTAATGCTTTAGTGAAAACATTATTTAAAAGAGTTAGCATAGCACCAAGTTGAACTTTATTTTCATTGCCATTGTATGATGTAGTTATTTGGAATGTTGATGTAGTACAGGACAACTGACTTCAAGTAGAAACTGTGAAAAGGAAATCAATGCTCTAATTTATTTGGATAACAGTGCTCTTTTTATAGAGAAGCCACACTTGGAGGAACTACCCCTGCCTGAACTCTTGGTTTTGGGCTAGTACTAATAAATGGGACAAAGAAAGATCTTGTAACCCATTTTAGAAGCTGCACTGTGATGAAAAGTCAAACCTTTTCTGTCCATGGTGCTAAATTTCTTTATCTGAGCATTTTTCTAATGTTGCATCTTTTTTGTGTAAACCTTTGCAGGTAGTGTCTGCAAGTAGGAATGTGCAGTTATTACCTGCTCTTCTATCAGTTTCATTTGTTTTGTGTTAAATTTATATGAAAGACAAATTTTTAGGATTAATATAATAATGTCATATGATATGTTTATATCAGAGAGAGATCCAGGGTTTTAGTGGAAAAAACGTGCTGATCTTGAGGTTATGTGAAGCAAAATGGAAATGAGGTTGGTTATCAGCGTTTTTTTTTGTGTTAAAATTACTTATCTGATAGGAGGTTTTACAGGACTTTTTGTTGTTCTGTCTTGAAGTTGTGGTTTACTGATGTAAGTGAAATAATACTTTGCTTTTGTGTTTAATGTCAATAGGGCACTTGTCAGGACTGTAAAGTCAGAGGACCCAACCTTTGGGCATGCTTAGAGGTAAGTTGTTCTGTTGTTCCACAGCAGGGTCCTTGTCTAGTAATCCATAAATAAAGTTAGTAGTACTTTCTTTGAGGAAACATCTCTGATGAAGTTGTTGAAATTATTTTAAGTTATTATTTAAAAGCAACATTCTTCTGCAGTTCTTTATTTTTAAAATTATTTACCCTCTTGTATGGTCTTTACCCTGGTTATAGTTCTGTCTTAAATATGCTTTTGCCTTACTCTTCTTGATGTCTACAAAGAAATGTAATTTTCACTGTATTTAAAAAAAAAAACCAAACAAAAACCTTTAAAAAATGTTGCTTCTGATTGATATGTGATACCAACTGGAAAGCAGGTAGCTGATTTAGTTTTTAAAATGTCTTGTGAGTTCTTAGGACTTGCAGCAGTTTCCAGCAATTAAAATTTTGCCTTGTAGGTTTGACTTCATTTTTTGGCAACTCTTCTTTAAGTACTGTCAGGAATATCTCTAGGCTAAGATGCCAACCTTTAGGGGTATGTGTGAATATTTTTAAAAATTCACTTAATTAGTGTCCTTTTAAGTGGGTTGTGGTAATGAGATCAGATGATTTTGCTCTTGAAGCGAAGGAAGGAAGAAAGTGTTTCATGTCCTTTGTTAGATGGCTTGAAGTTTAATTACATATAAAAACCCACTTGGGAGTAGGAAGAAGTGTTTAGGGATGCATCAACCTGGCAGGTGGGGAAAATGCTGTCAAGCTTAAAATATGTTTTTCATTTTTCACATAGAGTTCTTAGACTGTTATTGAAAAACTAAATTTCATACCAACGTTTCCATAGGAGAGTCTTGTAGTTGCAGTAGGACACTTAGGGTCATGCTGTCATGTTTCTCCTCTTGGATGAATTGGCATCTTGTCTTCACCTGTTTCACTAGAAAAACCTGGTGAGATCCCAGCATGTTAACTACCTGTAACTTAACAAATATGTGTCATTATTTATTATAGAAAATTGACCGTGTTCAGCTGCTGTTTCATTGTGTAAATTAACATGCTTGGAGAGTGCTGTAGATAACCTGCCGTACCTTCCTGTGTGGTTATCTTGACTCATGCAAATGAGGAATGAATGAAAATTGCTTGAAGATTGGCAGCTGCAAGATTCCACACTCAGCCAAATATATGTTGCAATGAGCATGATTAAAATCAGCAATTATTTTGCATGTTAGAAGTAGCATATAGTTTCTTATTTGTGTAGTGCTGGAAATTCTTATTTAATAGTGACAAAACTAATTAGTTGTGAAGTAATACTCTGATATATAGGCACTGCAGATAGGGGCATACAGGGATTTTTGTATAAACATGTCATGTTCTGAGGTGTTGCCATTCAGTATTTTACCCCCTGGATTAACTTTGTATTTTCTGTAACAATCTTTACCAAATCATGAATTGCAAAAAATACATGTTGACAGTAATATGAATAAATATTTAAAAATGGCCAAAAATATATTCAAAACACTTTATACATCTAACACTGCCTATCAGTAATAGAAGTTGAGTTAAATGTTGCAGCATTCTTTATTGCTTTAGGTGACTCTTATTTTAATGCTTACTGTGCATGTCTCTTGGTTTGTGTAGGACTCTGCAAGTTTGAAATTTGAGTGAATTTTAAAGGGACTGGCAGTATGTTCCTATTCTGTAAACCTTCTGTAAACTTCTTCATATCTTGCTCCACAGAACAGATGTACATATGTTGGCTGTGGTGAATCCCACGTTGATCACAGTACCACCCATTCCCAGGTATGCGTATTTACTAGTAATACAGTTCCTTGAAGAGTGAAGTAAAGTTAGAGAACTTTGACCTTAGTGAAGTCAATAACCTCTGTTACAGAACTGTATGGAAGTTTGATTAGCTGTGTTTCATTTTCATCTTATAGGAGCAGGTCTAATTTAGGAGTATGTAAGTTTATAGTCTTTGTGCAGCTGCATAATTATTAATGCAATTCTGATCTTATTATGCTCCTCTAAAGAACATGGTGAAAGTTTAAAAAAAAACCAAAAAACTGATGATTTTCAAGATGCATGGTCAAAAGACTTCTTGACTATCTGAGCTTATATGTAATAGTTCACTACTTCAGTCTAACTTTTTAGAACTGTGGCTGCCTGATGGGTAAGAGGAGGGAAGTTGGATTAATGCAGATGAGAACTGAAGACGTGTAACATAGGAAGTATAAATTACTAGAAACAGGTGCTTTGTTTTGCATTATCCTCCTTGTTCCAGTAGCTACAGATGAAGAAACTGTAGACTGAGCTGAACATATCCTTTCCAGCCATGTCCTTCTTATAGATCCAGCCTGGTAGGAGCAGTGGAGGGTGGGCACTCCGTTCCTCAACATGCCAGGTTTGGTTGGACAGCATCAGATCATCAGTTTGGGTCTTAAACTCACTGTATGTTTTGTGCACACGTGTGCAAGTGGAACACTTGTCAAAATGAAGCAAATTAGGAATACTGGGGGCAGAGGGATGGCAGTGTTATTAACAGGTAATTTCAGAGTTGCTGACTTTGTGATTAAATGGAATTTTTGCCATCAATTTATAGTTAGTCTGTCAGAAAACGCATCTAAGGTTCCACACTGGACAATTTTTGATGCCTACAATTACTAAAAAACCTGCTGGCAAATATTGAAATGAACAGTATATACTGGAGTTTTGCAAGAAGTGTGCGGCATTATGACAACATTTTACCACTACTCCTGATTTTTTTTTCTTTGAAGCAGGACCTTGAGAAAAGAACGTAGTTATACAAATGAGGAGTTTGTTAGTATAAATCTGTATAAATACTTTGAGAGGTTTTTTTTGTCATCTCTTTAAACTGAATCACAGTTCTAAAGCCTTTAAAATAGATTTGGAAATGAGTTGTTTCTAGTGCAGTTGGGGAACAGATGGTCCCTGAATTTGTTGCCTACAATTTTATAACTCTTGGCTTTTTATAGTGGTATATTCCTGCTTTATATGCTGTTTTAGCAATGTTATGCACTTGCCAGGTAAGAGAGAGAGAGTTTGCCTGCTGTCAGTGACACCCTTGTATTGATTTTCTTGTTACTTAACTTTAATTTGTGGATAGTAAGCCCTCTTCTGGGTTCTTCTTCAGTACAAATATCAGTAAACTCACTAAGATGAGAGAAGCAAGGTTGACATGAAGCCATTTCTGTGTGCTCAAGTTCCCACGAGCAAGGCTCCCTGTACTGCAAATAGTCATACTCATTGTGTCTACTTTAAGAAAATTATCAAGCTGTTACTCTGGAGACTTGTAATTATTTATGCATCTGAAACTGCAGAATCAAGCATATTCTCGTGTTTAAAATTTTTTGAGTTATGTATTCTGATATTTTTAATAGGGAGAGGGCTACTTAATGAAATTGTAGCCCAGACTTTACATTAAAAACATTGTTCTTGTATAAGGCTTTATTAAGTGAAGGGAAGAGGAACTTAAGCATCCTGCAGCAGTTGTAGTATTTTCTTACTTTCTAGCAAATCCCTTGTTGTCTGTAAACCTGGCTGGTGCTGACATATAAGAAGAAATACAGGAAGGATTAGTGAAAATATCTGAAGGAAGATAGCAACTGTGTATGCAAACTTACAGTAAGAAAGGAGATCAAATTAAAAAAGGATTAAGTTTTGAACAAAAAATAGCCTTCATCTGTCTTTGACAGCTTCACACTGTGAAGCAATATAAACAAAAGAACTAATTGTAAGTTTGCTTTGATATGAATGCCTCTTACTGCAACAACTAAAAATTTTCTTACTCTTCAGATTGATTCCAAATAGCATGAATTTCTTACAGCAAAACAGTAGAAATAAACACTGTCCTACACATTGTAGAGCAGGTGACTCCCATTATGACCAGTTACAGACTGGAAAACTGGTTCATTTCGAATTGTAACACTTCTGACAAGAGACTTTCTTCTTGTAATTACAGAGAGGTGTGTCAGATACAAGAGTGTCTTAGATTCTGATTGTTCTTTGTTGCTAATTTGAGTGCTTTTTACTAAAAAGGAGTGTGGAATAGTTTGTGCTAAAATTTCAGTAATTGAATTTCTATTTTTTGATATTCATTTAATTGTTGAAAGACCTAGAATTTTAATGCATCTTTTCTGGCTTGCATGTAGCGATATTTAAGTATTACAAATTTCTGAATCACAGTATTGGTTTTTGTTGTGTTTTAGGAGACGAAACACTGTCTAACTGTCAACCTTACTACACTCCGTGTTTGGTGTTATGCCTGTAGTAAGGAAGTATTCCTGGATAGAAAACTAGGATCTCATTCTCCACTACCAAGTGCAAGATTATCTCACCAAGCAGAAGAAAACAGTGTACAGGTATTTAACCCAATGAAACAAAGGCAGCTGTAGCTTTGCAGTAAATACTGTGTTTTCTCTCAGGAGAAAGAATGACTTTTCCTCCATTCATGTGGCTGAACTTTCTATTAATTTCTCTCCATTTCCGTAAAATTTCTTTAAAGAGACATTATTTCCTGTGGTTATGCTTGTCTTTACTGGCATCAGTACTGTTCAATGATAATATCTTTTCTAGAGAAGTGTTGTCTTGGAGAAAGTTAGGCTGCAATTTCTTATTTATAATTGTTTGGCATAATGCTTGTATCTGAAAAGAAGTGTTATTTCTTTATTGCATATTTAATGTAGTTACATATAAATGAGTGGTAACTTGGTTAAAATGGTGACAGGTAGAAGTACAGTGTTTTTCTTGAGACATAGAGCAGTAGAAAAGAGACCATGATGCACGTGTTGAACAGAAAGGCGGGCAGTTTTGCAATGTATGTAAAGAGGAAATATCCTTTAATATTTTCACTTCAAAGTGTGTATTTATTATGAATGTAATCTGATCATTTTCTCATAAAATGCCAGCAGCTCAATTAGAATAGTACCATTGGAATTTTTTTTAAATTTTGGTTGTCTAGAAATTCTGGTCACTTAGTATAAACCTGAGTTCAGACTTCTGTGCTTCTGTTCTATTATACTTAACCTGCTTTAATCTTCCAAGGATATGGATATAACATACAGAAAAATAAATAGAACTTACAAAGTCTATCAGACTTTTTGTTTAGGGTTTTTATTTCTGTGCTCACACAAAGAGCTTGTCATGCCGTAAATGCCGGCTTGCCTAATTAATACTTTGTTTCTGTATTTGTACGTTTTTCTTCCAAGAATTTAATTTGTCTTCATTAACTGTAGTGAGCCATCTGGTGGCATATCAAGAACACCTACACTGACTTTTGTGTGATGGCTCCTGTGTTAGCTCTTCAGTGCTGGCTTAGTTTGTTATCCAGGGGAAGGAAATGCTGTCCTTGGCTTTGTTTTTGATTCTTCAGCTGTTGTTATAAAATAATGCAGTGCTGTCACTGCTGATCTGAAAACAAAAACCTGGGGCATTTCTTAGTAAACTTTCTCAGGGTACCTGTGAAATCCCGGTGTTGTCACTTCATGTGCAGTGAGATTTCAAAATGTGTTCACGTAATTTTCCATTTCTAGATTTGTTGGTAAAATTATACAGAAGCTTAATTAAGAGGAAAAGTGATAAATACAAGTAAAAATGCTTTTTTTTTTTCTCCTTTTAAGGATTTTAAAATACCAAGTAATCCCACACTGAAGATTCCACTTGCAGCTGTATTTGATGACTTAGATATAGAAGTGGAAGAAGATGAATTGAAGACTAGAGGTATTAAAAGCAAAATCCAGCACATTATTGCCCTTTATTGCATGTGTATGTCTCCAACTCTGTTCTCCAGCTATATACTAGTTCTTTGCTAAGTGGAGCTATTTCGTTTTCTGCTCCAACTAAGATCTTTATTTTTAGTTTCACCTTTCTTGTAGTAGTCTTACTTACCTGTGATGAGGATCTGGTGATAAATGTGCATCCATGCAAGGAGCAACAAAAATAAGAAAACATGTTGGAGTACTGGTTAGGTTAGTTGGTATTCTAACCACTCTGATAAAAGTAGGTTTTTATAAAATCTATTCTAATGTTTTCACCTGCCCTAAAAGGTTTCTGATTTGAATGCTCTCCTGCATTTTGAGTAACCCTTTTCTGAGCCTGTAGTATCCTAGTATGGGGTTTTGGTTATTTTTTTTCTCCTTTTCATAGTTGATTTCATGCACTGCTAAACCTTCTGGTATCAAATGTTACCCCACCCTAATTTAAAACCAGTGTAAAGATGAAAATGAGAGTGATGAAATCCCAAACAGTGAAGTCTTAATTTTTCATTTCCTAAGAAAACATAATAATTATTCTTTGTTAGAAGTCTCAGATTCTGAATGATCACTCTAAAAGGGATATATGTGTTTGATGGTAAAGAAAATACTTCTAAGTACCATTTGCTGACCAGAAAAATCTGGTCAGCAGATTGTCAAGCTGTTGTTTTTGAGATGCCAGTGCATATGTCAAGGCGGTTTGTTTTCCCTCAGTGATGATAAAAAAGTTACTCTAATTTGTGCATGTTTTTTGTTTTGGTGGTTTTGGCTGGGCAAGAGTAAATTTTTTTAGCAATAGCTGCTATGGGTCTGTGTTTTGGATTTGTGCTGAAAACAGTGTTGATGATACAGAGATGTTTCAGTTATTGCCAAGCAGGGCTTACACGCAGTCAGGGCCTTTTCTGCTCCTCACACTGTCCCACCAGCGAGTGGGCTGTGGATGCACAAGGAGCTGAGACAGCTGAGCACAAGGATATTCCACACCATATGGTATCCTGGGGGAAGATGGAGGAAGAGGGGGACTTTCAGAGTTAGGGCTTTTGTCTTCTGAGGTAACCACTCCTCATGATGGAGCCCTGCTTTCCTGGGATGGCTGAACACCTGCCTGCCCATGGGAAGTGATGAATGTTTCCTTTTGCTTGCATGAACAGTTTTTGCTTTACCTATTAAACTGCCCTTATCTCAACCCATGAGGTTTCTCACTTTTACTCTTCCAATTCTCCCACCATGGCCTTGTGAGGGAGTGAGGGAGCAGCTCTGTGGGGTTGAGTTGCCGACTGCAGTTAAACCACAGCACTGGATCTCATTTCTCTTTCACTCACGTAACACCAGCTTTCCCCCTCCTAAGTGCTGGCATTGCTCTGGAAACCTGCCTTGTCCCTTCTGTTGTCTGGCACAGTTTTTCTGGATTTGTCACCGCCCCTCTAATTTGCCATCTGCCCTTAAATCGTTAAGCCATGTGTTTTATTCCTAATTACTTTCTCCAACCAATGGGTGTATTTCTATGTCTTTGTATCTTCTTGCCCTATTAATATTTTGGGGAATGTAATTTGTGTAGGAATAATATATAAGTACAATTGCATTAAAGTTCCCAGTAATAATGATATGTCTATGGTAAGGAAGAAACTTCTTTAGCTCCATTTTAACTTTGCTCTTAAAATTTCTTTTAAAATGCTTTTGGTGAAAAGTAGAATATATCTTCACAACAAAAGAAGTCTATTTGAAAACTTCCCTTGCAATACTACAGGTTGGAAAAATGCAGTGAGAGTATCTCCATGACACATCTGATGTTAAAAAAATGAAATAAAATCTTAAAAAAATTAAAATCCTATGACTATTCTTACTTTCCAATTTTAGTAAGAATGATTGTCCTTTTTGTAGCAGAAATGGGAAGGGCAGAATGCAGGTTCAGGTACAGAAAGCAGGACTGTATTTCCATTTAGACACACAGAAGGATGTTTTAAAACTTAAAAATGAAGTTCTGTGTATTAGAAAGCATAACTGAAGTAACTAAACTGGTTTTCAGACATAGAAAGATTTTCTTACTAAGTTTTGCTTTTCTGCCACAAACTAATAAAATGACTGGGGTAGTTCCTGTACTTCAGTAATTGCCTTGAGCCATCAGTGTTTATTGCTGACTGTTCTCTTAAGTGTTTTAAATTCTCCAGTCTTACTGATTCTTTGCTTAGAAATGTTACTCTTTCCTCATATGAAAGCAATTTCATTTTGAAATTATTTTACTAATGTAACACTCCAGTAGCCATGAATAGCATAATTCATAATCACAGAATGTATCTTATTTGTAACTTGCATGTGTGTGTCAAAAGTACATGTGGATATCAGTAAGGAAAAAGTAAACAATGTGGGTCTGAAAATAAGTTATGTGGGGAAGTCTAAACTGAGCAGTCTTTTCATGAAAATAAAAGTGTATAATTGCAATAGAAAAGGACTAATCACAGGTAATTATAATTCTGATTGTGGGATAATCACATCGCTGAGTAGATTTTGAATGTTTATTGTAATCTTATTAGCATGAACTTGGGACAGAAGAATGGAATTTTTGAAAAGCTGTAGGTAAAGTGGTTACATTAGCAATTACAAATGCAGCATAGCAAAAGTTCAACTGAACAGATAAATTATGAAATAAAACAAATATTGATAAACATATTTGAAATTAAAATCTGCTAGTGTCATAAACTGTCAAAAGTTAGTAAGATGAATTACAGTATACTGCTCTGAAGTGTTTCAGTCAATCATCAAAACACTTAATTACTAGTTCTAGTTAATTAGTATTTCTTTAGGAGTCCTGTGTTCTTTTAGTTACAATTCTGCATACCCAAGTGTTAGTGAGTATTTTGACTAGTATGTATTTTCTAGGACATATTGTCCTTAATATGTTTTGTATTGGATTAACAGACTTGCTGAGTATTCATTCTGTTTTCCAGGTCTAACAGGATTAAAAAATATTGGAAACACTTGTTACATGAATGCTGCCTTACAGGCTCTTTCTAACTGGTATGGAACATTACTGTAAATGCAATTTGATATTTGCTTGTGCATGCATATTCTCAAAATGGACTTAAGGATTTTGAAGGGCTGCACTCATGGAAGACGACACGTATTTGTTGAATCTCAGTCTTGTATACTACAAGCAATTGTGTCACTGATGGGGAAGAAAAAAGTATTATTCTATATGGGCCACCCCTTCTCATTATAATTCCTCCTAAATACCAGTACATGCAGTTGTAGAAAATAGAAGAAAATCTGAAAAAGCTATTAAATTTGTGGGTTGCTTTTTTTGGGATTGGGTTTTTTTCTACAGAAAAAGAATCAAAGGAAATGCATGAGTAAACCCTAATTCTGAAAAAGAGACATGTTAAGATCAGAGTTCAGTCCCTACAAACAATGCATCTGGGAAATTTTATGCTAGATCATCTTAGGAATGATGAGAATACAAAATCTTGTCGTCCCATGGGAATACCAGGCATATTCACAAAGGAGAAACCTGCAAAGCTGAAGAGATAAAAACTATCCAACTGTAAAGGCTCTCTTGCACTAGAGATGGTTGGGTGGTGACAGTCACACATGTCACACGTGCTCGCTGTGCATCTGCCTCTGACTGAGTACACCTCACTGAGGTTCCTTGCTGAGGGACAGGAGAATGAGGCAGATCTCTCTACAAGGTAAAGAAGTGGACAAGGCACCTAATCATGAGGAAATGATTCTGTTGAGAAATGCCACATTTTATGAGTATGCTGGGATATCTCTTTTCTTGGATAAAAATAGGTCCAGTGTACATGAGGGGTTGTGACTTCAAAGGCAAGGTTGAGGAGAGGGTATGTGAGCTTAAACATAAATAATTGTGTAAGTGTAAATTATTTACCTGCACACATCTTGTGGCAGCATTGGATTCTAGAGAAAAGATTTGTTTGAGATGCTTTTTATGGACCGGGCTTATGGTGATCATTGCTGGAGTAGTACATGTGTATTTCTGTGACAAACAGTAGGAATTGCCTTGAGTTTGAATCCCATTAGACAATTCTGGTGCCTGAACAAATGTCAGAATACATTCGAGGAGCAGTGTAGCTGTACTGCTGCAGTTGTCCTACTGGGAAATGTTTGGTTGCAGCATTTAAAGAAGTAGGAAATTGTTCAATTACATAAAGTATTACTCTTTTTATATTACAGTCCTGTATGAAAAATTTGCTATTTCCTTTTTTTCATTCAGCCCACCTTTGACACACTTTTTTCTTGACTGTGGAGGCTTAGCCCGGACAGATAAGAAACCGGCAATTTGTAAAAGTTACCTCAAGCTGATGACAGAACTCTGGCACAAAAGCAGGTATTACATCATTTTGGTGATGAAATGGTAATGAATAGACTCCAGAGTCATCAAGGGTGCATTAATCTGTCCTAGGTTTCTAATTTTAATTTTGTGTGTATAAGAGAATTTCTCTTAAAAAAAGTAAGGAAGGAAAGACTAATGTTCAGGATTCAAACACTCTTTATAACCTGTTCTTTTCCATATCTACCAAAGACAGGGCAAATAATTGATGTAAATTGTATCAGGGGAGATCTGACAGGAAATAGATTAGATGAGCACTATGAAAGCATTAAGCCTTTAAAAATGCTTATATCTGCCAGAAATACATCTATAATGTTTAACTGCTGTATCCCCTCTGTGTTCTTCATTCTGTATCAATGTTTTATCATTTTCTCTTATTTCCTTATGTGGAATTTCTGTTATCTCTAAGAAAGTAGTTCAGAATATAAATACAGTGGTAGAGGAACAATAATTGTGCATCATGCCAAAGGTATATTTGATTTGTTGTCTGATTCTCTAACAAGAAATGTGGCACAAAAGGCCTGATACTGTTTCTGTTGGAGGACAGATTTTTTAAAAATCATGAAGTTAAGAATTGAATACCAATGTTTTGTTTGGATAAGATTAAGATTATTGGTGTTTAGTTACAGGTAACATGATCCCAATAAATATTAAAAATTCCACTTAAATGCTTGGCTTTTTAACGTTTAAATATTGAACACTTTTTTTTTAGGCCTGGATCTGTTGTTCCTACTGGTTTATTTCAAGGAATTAAAACTGTTAATCCAATGTTTCGAGGCTACTCTCAACAGGTGAAACTTTCTGATATCTTTTAAATCCACTTAAGCCGTAAAGTGATCTCTTGCTTTGAAATCTAATGCTGAAGAAAATTTCAGAAAACAAAATAAATATGTTCAAAAATAATATAACATTTTTTTTATTTTTTTTTAAATTACATAGTATGCAATTTTCATTTAGTATCTTAGGGGAAAAAATGTATCATTGTGTGTTTCATAAGCAGTGTTGTGGGAATTGTAAGTTGGTAACTTGTTAAATAGGCATGGATTATCATATATAGCAAAGGCATTCTTCACTTGGTCCTTCATACAGTATCTTGCTGCATTCATACAGTGTGCAGCACTTCATTAAAAGCTTTTGGGTTAGATGAAAAATTTTAACTCTGTAATTAGAAAAGCTTCTTAGTATCTTCCAGGAATCTATTTATAAGAAGGAATTTTGCTGTTTCAGTTAGTATGTTATGTATTTGTGGAGTGGAGGATTAGGACATGTTTCAGTGTTCAAACTTGTTTAAAATCCTAGGATGCACAAGAATTTTTGCGTTGTCTAATGGATTTGCTTCATGAGGAACTTAAAGAACCAGTTGTAGAACTTGAAGATGCCCAGCCTGTTAGTGTTGAAGAGAGTATGGAAGAAGACAAGAGCCAGTCAGACCTGGGCTTTCAGTCCTGTGAATCGTGTGGTAACTGTGATAAAACAGAAAATGACACGATTTTCAAGCCTGTGTTAGAGGATCTTGCAGAAACAACCATGTTAATTCAGGATGATGATAACAACTCAGTCACATCCAAAGACTGGCAAAAAGAAAAAATATCGAGCAACAAGCTTAAACGAGCAAATTCTATGGAAGACTTGGAAAAAGACACGAACACTGCTTCAGAGACCACTGAATTTTTAAATAATCAAGGAACTGTCAAAGTACAGATACACAGCAGATTCTCAGGTAATGCATTACTACTGTGCAATTGAAATAGTCAAATTTTTACTCAGAATATCTGTGTAAGTGGAAATGAGTTATAGAATATAGTAGAGGTATAGGTCAAATAGGTTAGTGGTTTTATTGTAAACAATGTACCTTCTTAGTTTATTTTTTTCAGTTCAGGTGTTCTGAATTCAGTTTTAGTTCCCTTGGAAAGCTAACAGTTTGTACTGGTAAGGTTTCAGATAATCCAAGAGTGGGTGTTTTGGTTTTGTTCTTAACTTAAAAGGAAGTGAAATGGTGCAACAATTCTGAATGTCCAGTGACCTGACACTATGGTTTAATAAGTTACATGGTCATAGTATCTTTTCATTCTGCAGTAATTTTTTTCATAGAATTTATGCAATAATGAAAGTCTTAATTGCAGAATACATCAATGATGTTCACATGAGTGACATGTCTGCAGCCCAAACCCCATCATCAATTGAAGGGATGAACACACGCTTATCAAACAGTCCTCCAAAATCATTCTCATCGTGCTCTTCGCTGGCACCAGTCCACAAAAAAGGTACAGGCCCTTTATTTGGTCCCTCCTGGTACTGAATGACTCTGTGTTACAGTTTTCATTGTGTTTCTTACGTCTTGTCTAACAATGTGGTGTTGTTCTTAAGGGGTTTTTTATGTCCTATTTCCAGTGGGGAGAAAGAGCATTATTTAAGCTGGACATATAAGATCATTTCCTGTATTTCTGTAATACACTGATTCTTTTGAAGCATGAATAATATTTGCCTCTGTTTTTGGAGGATGGAATAATATTTTTAGACAGTTTTCTCAATTGCACTGGTTTGGAGAGAGGAGAAATGTGTAAGAAAGTAGTACCTCCAGGAAGATAATGCTTTTCAGAGAACAAGCACATTGGTTCTTCAGCAGCAGTTCAGTAAGGCAGCATTTGAGTCCATTAAGGTTTAAGGATCCGTGAATAGCTGTGCTGTGGATAGACCTGTACCTGCCGGCTGCTCTGTGCTTGTTAATGTCCCTGCAGTTCAGAGTATTCCTTTTGGCACTCTCCACAGTAGAATGCATTTACCAGCATCCAGAATATTTAGACGTACACTGCCTTTACATAAGAGACAGTGCTGCTTTTGGGCACAAGGAGCAATATATAAGTATTTTTCCCTTATTTGTTTAACAGTAGAGTACTGTAAGAACAGCTTGTGTTTCAGAATATACTTTTAAGGCATTGCACCAAACCCAAGTCAAAAACTCAGACAACTTGAATACTGTGATCCTCTTTCATTCAACAGGCTGTCTGGGATAAGTTCTGAACAAGTTCATGTTATCCTTTTAATGCATTGGTGTTGACTGACAGTGATTTGATGGACTTAAATCATTGACATCTTTTGTTTTGACGTTCATTTGCTCAGCAGTTTTGACACTGCATGCATACTACTGTCTCCGGTTTTGGCTTCACTGTTAGAGGAGGGGTTTAGACAAACTGAAGCAATTCTGTCAGTGTAGGTGACTGAAGCCTGTCATGCACAAGGAGAGGTTAGGAGACCTAGGTTTTTTTAATGAACTGGTGTTAGGCTGGACTCTAGAGGTACATTTAGTCTACTTCAAGCCACTGTGATTAGTGTGGTGTTGCAATAACCTTGTATGTGAGCTCTTCAGCCTAACATGGTTACAACTTCCTGGGAAGTTCTGTTCAAATTAAGTATCAGATATAAACTTAAAAATGAACATTCTACCTTGGGGGATTCCTGCCAAGTTGAGTCTTGTAGTGGTAGGCTGTCGATTTCAAGACTGGCAGTTTGAGTTTTATTTACAGAGGCAAAAGTTTCTGGTGTTTGTCCACCGTAAACTACTTGAGGAACCTACATGAAGTGACTGGTACTGGCAGTAATCTGGTTGTGTAATTTCCAAGAAATATTTAGTAAACAGAGAATGGGATTTGACTTATAATTTAACCCTAAACATATGTGACTTCTAATTATACTAAGTTGAAGAAATCAGAATCCACTCTATTTTCATTTACTTCAGCATTTTATTTTTGTTATTTTATAGTTTCAACTGTATCCTCACCAAAAAGGAAGAAGCGCAAGAAGTACAGGAGTGTTATCTCTGATATATTTGATGGGACTATAATAAGCTCAGTCCAGTGCTTGACTTGTGATCGGGTAAGGAGAGAAGGTTCTAGCTTCTAATGTGGGTTTTTTTCCCCCCAATATAAATACTTACTGATTTACAAATACAGTCATTCTCTGGTAACTTTTTATTCTTTTGTGGCAGATTTCCTCAGAACGTTAGGTTGTTTAATGCTTGATTACTCAAATTGTACTAGTTGCTACTACCAGCGCTTTGTTTAGCATAGCTTGTATTCACTGAGCTGGATATTTACTTGAAGGTGAAAAATAACATTTTGAGAATTGACTTACAGTAAAGATGTGAAAGAGGCTTGCTCTTCAACTTCACTTAGGTATGATTAGTTTTTAATCATATTCTCAGTATCCTAATTTCCTGAATATCTGCTGCTGTTGTAAGTTCTGAGGTACCTAATGTTACAAACAAAAGATAAGACAGTAGTCTAATCTTACTGCTGTAACAGTCTTGTCAGGTAGATTGAGGCTAACAAAATTCATGTCTTTCAAAATGTCTGCGTAAAGACACTACAGGTGAAATGAGTCATTAGTTGCTTTCTGAAATTGTCTTCTAGTGCAAGATGTGGTACAATATAGGAAAAGTTGATTTTTTTTTTCCTGCACTATTTGTGCAGAGAATTACTTGGAACAGCAAGTGGTTATTTAAAAGAAGTCAATTATCTAAATAGGTCTAGTGGACCACTTTAATTTCAAAGCAATTTTATCAAATACTGGATATTCAAATGCTTACATTGAGGATGACTTTCTCAACATAAGGTTTAAACCTAACCCTGATACCGTTGCATGCCTTTACTGCTTCTCTTTTTTTAGATCTTAGGTACTGAGACATCATGATAATCCGATGAGCAAGTTCTAAAAACAAATAAGAATTTCTAAAGTTTGCTTGATGTTTGACTCTGTGATTAGTGTTGATTGCAGCACAGGAGCAAGAGTGCAGCAGAGCTGGGGCTCCCTTGCAGCGAGTCCAGTTACATCAGGTCAAGATAATGTCAAAGTAAAGTACTGTGGAAACAATGAACTGAAGGTTTCTGAAACTAACTTGTATAGCAGGAGCCTGAGGCAAAAATCATAGTGCTTTGTATGACTGATAGGGAAGACAAATAATAATGACTTAAAAAATGTTTCAGTGATAACAATGTGCAAGTTTTCTCTGAAATGTTATTTTTTGCTTCCTCTGTTTTTAGAAAATGAATTCTTATTAATCTCCTTATTTATAATTAATTTGCTACCCAGTGGAATTTTCAGTTATACAGTGACTTAGTAGTGACTGGTAAACTTTACAGAATTCAGTTTAATTGCTGTTTCTCTTCAGGCTTAACTTCATTCTGTTTTATTTGTTTACTTTTTTAGCTGTCTGTAACTCTGGAGACCTTTCAGGATCTGTCCTTACCTATTCCAGGTAAGGAAGATCTTGCTAAACTCCATTCTGCAAGTCATCAGACATCTCTAGTCAAGGCAGGGTCATGTGGAGAAGCATATGCCCCCCAGGGATGGATAGCCTTTTTTATGGAATATTTCAAAAGGTAAATAATATTTATCTTGTTTTATTTACCTGTCTAATTTGAAATTCTAGTTTCTGCTCTTCTAGCAGAACATTTGTTGGTTTTCTTTCTTTTCTGTCAATGATGTTTCAGGTTTGTTGTCTCATGTGTTCCTAGCTGGTTTTGGGGTCCAGTTGTAACCTTACAAGATTGTCTTGCTGCCTTTTTCGCCAGAGATGAGCTCAAGGGTAAGAGGTTAATTACATGAACATGTTTCTTCTGGGTTTTTTTCCTCCTATCACAATAAGATGATTAATATCTTCTTAGCTTGATTCAATTAAGCAGAGACCACCTGTTAGACTGTTATACAGTCATTCCTTGTTCTTTTGGGATCATTTCTTTCAAAAAGGTAAGCTTCTCTCTCACTCGAATATTTGAGATAAGAAGTGCCCGTGAAAGCTACTTTAGAAATGTCAAGTAAATCTGAATTTGGTTTAGTGAAATTGTATACTGAAGGTTCATAGAAACTTCAAAACCCGCTATAACTATATTAATATTCATTCTCATAACCTTAATTTGGACATAGTAAATTATTTCCTTTTTAAATTATATAGCATCATCTCTTCAGATTATGCTGTACTGCTTCATAGTTGAAAGCATAAAACCTAAGAAGCTTTCTCTGTAGTTGCTATGTCAACGCTCTTACAACTGTTAAATATTGAATGTAACCTAAAGATAAATTCCTTTGAAATTTTTATATATCAAATGTATGCACTTGAAGGATAACTATTTTGCTTTAGAGAATAATGGCTGTTTTTTTCTTCTCCCTGATATTTCAGGTGATAACATGTACAGCTGTGGAAGGTGTAAAAAGTAAGTTGGCTTTTACTTTTGTTTTAACTTGTCTTAATCTGAGGTCTTTAATACTTCTATTAGTCAAGAGGCATTTATTTCTCTTGGATATGTCACAATACTGTTCATCTTTTGATATTACCCTCTCTGCTGGCTGTCAAAAATTTAGTATTACCAAGATGCAGGAGTCAGGAAGCACTGACTTACTGTCCCACATTGCAAACCAAATGTGCTTCATTCTTTTCCATTCCCTTAAAATTTTAGATCCAAGTTGATTCTGATTGATAAAAGCTTTTGGCCCTCTCCAATATTAGCAGGTTTTAATTGATATGCAGTAGGTCACTAAGGTGTGTTAAAAGTAAATTAATAAACTATGTCTTTATAAATACTGAAGAACCAAGAAAGAGAAGTGGACTGAAGGCCAAAGCCTTCTATGGTACAGGAGTGTTATTTGTTCCTGTATCTGCTGTAGATAATTTCCTAAAAATAAACTTAGTACGTTTGTTTTTCCTCTTTTGCTGAATAATCAGCTTTCATGAAACTTAAAGTTTATGCCAAGAGAAGCTGTTAGCTAGTTGGGACCTGGTTATCTGTATTTGCTGTTTTGAATTTTTCAGCGGTACAGATTGTCTTGTCTTCTGAAGCGTCATTATTTGTCTCGTTTTGGCTACTCCATGTCTAGTTTCCATTCCAGAAATATTCTGGGTTTACCAACATATTGTTCAGCTTAGGCTTTTACTGATCTAGCACAATAAAATACAACTGATTCAGAACTAAGTATTGATTGTTTTGGTTTGTTTTTTTTTTTTTTTTTTTGCTTAGGTTAAGAAATGGAGTGAAATTCTGCAAAGTGCAAAAATTTCCTGAGGTACAGTTACAATATGCACTTTTTCTGCATGATTAGGAATGTGCTATGACTAATAAATTGCATGGAGTAAATTGTGTTTATAATGTTGATGAAGCCTATCTTCATATTGGCGTTTGATTAAGAATGTGAGCAATATTTGATTATTCACCCTGTAAGAAAATGAATCTTGTAAATGGCAAGTAGAGTTTTACAGGAATGGGATTTTACTGTCAGGTTTCAACAATAACAACATTTATATTTATATTATTATGTTACTATTTATGCTGTAGGTTATAGAATGAAACACCACAGCTAGACTGGAAATCTTACCTCTAAGTAACTTCACATTTTGAAAGTAATCCAATCTTACACTTGAAAGTATGAATTGGTAGCTGCAATAATCAGAAGAATTAATGTCCCTCATGACAGGGTTGTGTAATATGTGCATTGAGGAAGAGAAAAGGTATGTTGTTCATCGCTGCATTAGTGTTAGTGCCACAATTGATTACAAAAAAAACATTTGTGGAACACAGAGCTTGTGAATAGTTGCTTCAGTTCATATGGGAAAACATTCTTGGGATGATAAAAGAAAAGATGGCATACACAGTTTAGTTACTTAATAATCAAATAGCATGTATAGTTCTTTACTGAATCTGTCAATCCTTCTTACAGATACTGTGCATTCATCTCAAAAGATTTAGACATGAACTTATGTTTTCCACAAAAATTGGGACCCATGTGTCCTTTCCTTTGGAAGGCCTTGATCTTCAGCCTTTCCTTGCAAAGGACAGTCCTGCTCAAATTGTGACTTATGATCTGCTGTCTGTCATCTGCCATCATGGAACTGCCAGCAGTAAGTGTGAGGTTGATTGTTTTGTCTTTGCAGTTGATAGTCACATCAGCACTTCTCTTTAAGGATGGTATCCATACACTGAAGGGTAAATAGGTAGTATGCCTTACGCTTTATATGCATTACTGTTTTGGAAAGGGTTTACAAAGCATCACAAAGAGGCCAGTAAATTTTTAAAAAGATGGGTGGTCGCTGCCATTTAACCCCAAAACAGGCAGTAACTGCTATTTATGGGTAGTAAATACAAGTAGCTGAATAAACATGTTACTGCTGTATGTCAAGGTCATATCTGTTGAGATGCTTCTAGTATTTACAGGATTTGGAAAATAGGAGAAAGAGAAGTTTTAAGCCAGAAACTTCATAGATTATTATAGAAGTTACCCCCTTATAATTCTCAAACTTGAGGTATCCGTTGTTTAAGGTTTTTTTCCTTTTTTTTTCTGAATGCTTTTTCAACTTTTCATTTAGTGCTTGTTAAATGGTGCTTCACATGATCAGTTTAACAAATATTTGATTATTTACTTACTGGCAGTTAAATATGTATTAAAAAATATGTAAATAGTCTTCAAAACACAATTATTGTCACACAGCTGTTCCACATCTTTGCTATTTTCTGTTATAAAGCATACAGAGATTTGAAAGGAGTTCATGGTGGGAAGTGGTTAGGGTAAATTGTTCAGACAGCCTTACTCTGGATCTGGTGGTTCAGGACTGCATTAGACAGCAGGCTGCTTGAAGGATTCAGGAACGTGCTGAAAATGGTGGAGTTCAGCTCACCACTAGCCAGTGTTGAGTTTGAAACAAGTTAATATCCCAGTTGTGTCTGTTAGTGATTCTGTGTTTTCCCATTTAAGATTTGATTTATTTTTTTTAGCGCTTGCTTCCTTTTCATGTATTGCAGAGTAAAATGGGAAGCTCTGAACACTTGTTAACAGCTCTTACTTCTAACACTCTAGGTGGACATTACATAGCTTATTGTCGCAACAATTTAAATAATTTGTGGTATGAATTTGATGACCAGAGTGTCACAGAAGTATCGGAATCCACAGTGCAAAATGCAGAAGCCTATGTTCTCTTCTACAGGTAAGAAATTCAAAGTATGATCATGCTTCTAGAAGTCAGGTATGAAAATAAATTTTTAAGCAATTGGGCAGCTTTCAGAAATTAGCTGCCCACAAGAGTTATAATGGAAGAATTTGACCAACCAGAAAAGCCTATGCTGGAGAGGGATTTAATCCTGCAATTATGCCCTTAACACTTGCTCTGTCATTGCTAAAACATAGGGAACTTGAAATGAAAATTAAGCCTGCATAAATAAAGCATAGTAAGATAAATGGAAAGGGAACTTTAAGCAGTTAGAACTAGCACCAGTTACCTTGTTTGGAATTAGAGGAAGGGAATTCTGCACAAGGAGCGGTTTAGCACAAAGGAGCTGTAAATGGAATTGTGCAGTCTTTGTCAGGTGGGATGTGGAACAACAGAGGTTTTACTGTGTTGTAATTTAATTTCAAGGAATTTATAGGCTAGTCTGTATCTAAAAATTGAAATGAGAAGTCATTTTATTATCTTCAGTCCAAGGGATTTTTGTACTTGAAATAATAAATGCAACTTAAATCAATTTTCAAATTGTAAGTTTCTGGTAGTAAGATCAAATCTCTACAAAAAGTTGGCTGCAGAATACATTGTGTCAGAGTTGCTCAAGAAACAAGATGTGTTCTGAGAATGTTTTAACTTTCATGAGAAGCACTCGTACCTGCCACTGTCTTTGCTAAGCCCATGAATCTGACTCAGGAGGCCTTCTAAAAGGAATTTGGAAGTCATGCTGCATTGCCAAGAAGGAACACTGTATCTTTGTGGGCAAACTTATTCAAATAAAAAATAGTATTTCTAAAACTTGGCATTTAAAAAGAATATACCCACAAAAGACTACCACACACACAAATAGATGTTTTCTCAGCACATTTTAGAAAGCTTAGTGGAGATACAGATACATTTTTAAATTACAGTTGGAACTTACCTACTTGAATTTCATTTTCAAACTTTTAAGTGTTTTGTTAAATAATTTTGACCTGAATTTAAACAGGTAATTGGGTTCATGGCATTTGCTCTTTCCAACTGCTTTAATCTTGTTTTACTGTACTATAAATAACCTTGTCACTGCAGCCATTTAGATGTACCTGAAGCTTTTCTTTTAGTATTGGACTCAACTTTCATGCTCTAAATTAACTGAGGAGGCCCAGTTGTAGTGTGGTGCTGAGTAAAGTTTCAGTTCAGAGTTTTGGATGATGGAATGAGAAGTTCAAATGTGCTTTTGGAGAAGAGAGATTCTCTTCAATCTAAAACAGGAGAGCAGAGTTACTTCCAGTTGTACAGCAGTGACACTTTCAATGAGAAGAGTGGGGGGATAGAGGAAAAGCAGGGGAATTAACTGATCTACTTACTCTTTAACCTTGCCTCTGAAGGTAAGGATGGACCATCTGCCCAAACAGTTTGCAGAGCTGTATCTCAAAAGCTATGTAGAGGAAATGGCACAGCCCATCTCCTGTGCTGTACCACCTCTGCACAGTCTGCTTTCTCTCTTGCAGTACCACTCTTGGCTTTCTTAGGTTGTGTAAACTTCAAAGTATAGACAAGGCCCAGGTAACTTACTTGAAGGCAGAGTTTTCTTTTCACAAAGTAAATTATCTGCATTGTAGACAAGGATATACGTTTGTTTAATGATTTTTATTTTGGTACTAGAAAGAGCAGTGAAGAAGCACAGAGGGAGAGACGGAGGATATCAGGTCTTCTGAATATGATGGAACCAAGTCTTCTGCAGTTCTATGTTTCCAGACAGTGGTTAAACAAATTCAAGACTTTTGCAGAGCCAGGACCAATTTCAAATAATGACTTTCTCTGTATGCATGGAGGTGAGACTGTAACTGAGTATCATTTAAAAATAACTTGTCAACTTCCAGCTATTAAAGGGATGTACACTTGTTTTAGTTAAAGGAATTTGACTATAGTAAGTTCATACTATAACTTCTTAGGTACATTATAACTTAAAGTAAATTATTTGTCTTATTTTAGTAGTTCACTAATTGGAAATGATACTGTGTGAAATTATTCCATTTTTTTTTTCTTTTCTCTGCACATTTAATTTTTTTAAACCCTCTTCATTCTTGAAGAGGAATAGTTTGGCCTATCTGCTTGCTTCCTAAACTTTTGTATTCCAGTTTTTAAAAATCCTGTCACTTCATCATCATCATCCTCAATACTTTCATCTGCCAGTTTAAATATTTTTCTCAGGCAGGCTTTTACACAGGAATATTGTGCCCCTGTAGCAATCTGCAGAGTACCTGTGAGCCCTTGTGCTGTGGCTTTTGTTCTGCAGGGATGACTCTTTAATATATGTGTCCAAACTACTAGATTTTCCCTATTCCAAAGAATTCCTGCATAGCCCACTGCTGCTTACCATGTGCTTCAGCTCAACACTGCTAATTCTGCAAGCCCCTCTGTTTCTGCCTTCCTCGACATTTCGCTGCTTTCCAGTATTCATATTGTTTGAAGTAATTCCAAAAGGTCTACAGCAAATAAGTGAATTTTGAATAGACATTTTGTTAATGTGTTTACATGTGTAAACAAAATACTTTATCACTAACATTTTAATTGTAATACCTTAAGCTTTTTGCAACCAGTATCTAAAATGGATTCTGGGTCTGTAATTTTATCCCTTTATGTAGTTTGCTTCTACTTTTTATGAACTTTTCAACTTCATAAAAGACTGAAATTTAGAGTGGTCTCTTTATATACAATAATAGATTATCCTGTGGTAAAACTTTTCACATGACTTCTCTGAAGTAATTGAATGGTTCTATTTTTTTATTTACTTGGTGACTTCTAACAATCTCCCCCTACCCGCCCCCCCTGCCAAAATCCACATATTTTTTGTTTGGTTGGTTTTTTTGTTTCTGTTCCTTCTGCAGGTGTTCCTCCACACAAGGCTAACTTCATAGAGGACCTAGTTGTAATGCTACCTCAAAATATCTGGGATAATCTGTATAGCAGGTAAGTTTTGAACTATAGTTTAAAAAAATCCAGTGCTACAGTTTGAGAGCAAATACGTGCCAAGCAGCAACATCAGACATTAGAATTAGTGGCTTGGGGGAAAAAAATATTCTAGGCGCAAATTTGAGTGAAAGGATTGCAAACAGCCAATTTATTTAATTTTCTTGTGCAAAGAAGTGCTAAAAGCCTCCATAGAGTAGTGTGTTATTGGGGTAGTACTTCGGTATTAAACCAATAAACGTGTATGGTATGTACGAAATAACCAAAGTAGGTCAGCAAAAGTACACTTTGCAAGAGGTATTTTGAAAGAGCTCTCTGTATCAGCTTCCTGTTCTCTTGTTGGCTGGGGACAGCTTTTCTTTTATGTTGGCTTTGAATCCATAGCCTCAGCTGCCAGTACTGCTTCAAAATAACTTATATCTAAGTGTTCTGTATAAGTACTCCACACTTTTTAAATGTCGGTCAGGTTTAAGTGCTTGCTTATAAAGGAGGAATTCTTACAAGCTATGGCTCCTTTTAAAGGAACAAAAAGCTGCAGAAAAGCTTTGCTGTTGATCTAAAAGACTCTGCATTGCACTTACATTAAGTATTTTTAGCTGTTAATTTCCTACTACCTAAACACTGTAGAAACACTGTACCTAAACGGTTGGGTTGGGGGTTTTTTATTATTGATGTTTTAAGGTGGACACAAGTGAAAACTAAAAACAGTGCTATTTCCAGCTTATTTCCACTTTTCCTATGTGTACTGAATTTTTCTTCCATTATTCATTTTCTGTATGCGAAAGTATTTGTTCAATCTGAAGGAAGATGTTTTTAAACTTCTCATTGAACTCCCTTCTCTGTAAATATCTTTAACAAGATGTCAGACTTAAGTCATGTGATAGAAAAGTCCCAGAGGTTATGGGGTCCTCCAGATGCTGAGAGTAATCTGTTAGGTAGAAAAGAAGTATGAATTGTTACTGCTAAACAGTGTCTGTTCTGCTTGGCCTCCTGGCTGTTACACGAACCCTTCAACACAGAGCAGCTCTGACGTGACCACGTTCTGCTTTTTGTCTTGCTGTTATGTAGGATTTATGGGAGAGGACCATGGGTGCAGCAGGTGAGAATTTAGTGTGAGGAGGGGAGATGTGGGGGAAGCTGACTTTTACTGAGATAGCATTAAGGAAAAAGGATATGCTTGCCTACAATGCCAATTGCCAATCTGAGTCTCAAAAATATTTATTTTGCTGCTCATGTGGCACTACTATTCAATTGCAAATACTTTGGGGTCAGGGTTGCTTTGAAATAATATACATCACACACAATGACCTACTGTGGTTAAAAATGTGTGAACTGATCAGTGCAGTCTGAAGTTAAAGTGTCAGCCCCTGAGGTGCGGTTTAAGTGGTGGGTTTATGAAACATGAAATTTTATGAAACCTGTCTTTGTTAAGTTGGGATGATAGAGTATGTACCAAAAAACTTGTACATATAAGTGCTGAGGCATTGAAGCAATACTTTAATTTTCAGCTAAAACACAGCACTTCTGTATTTGTGGGGGGAATAGCCTCCCAAATTGTTTTTATGGATTGAGAAACATAGAAATGTTAAAAGGGCAGAAAAAATGCCTGCCATGGCAGATTTTTGCTTAATTTCATTCACTAAGTAAACACAGTTATTTTTCACTCTTGCTTAAGAACTTTCATTTTTGAATTGTAATTCATGTTAGTATACTTCAGAGCACTCTCTTTTATCTCATTTAATGTAAGAGTTTTGGAATAAATTCTGAAGTTTTGGAAGAGAAACAAAACTGGGAGAGAACACAGCTCTGACAAAAATAACTGTTTAACTAGAAAGCAGAGCCTGAAATAGCCTTATCTCAGTGTGTGTTTTAACCTGACCTTTCTGTTATATATACACATCTCTTAAGGCTGCTAGTCATTTAAGAATATTTTCTTTATCAGGTTTAAGTTTCCAGGCTAGCAAATGCTGCCCATGTTCCTAAGATACACCCACACACACATCTATCTCCTGTGCTTCTCAGGATCAGTGTCCCCACAGATTTCCACACAGCTGGAAGTTTCATACAAAGAAAACATGGAGGGGAAGGGTCATGGAGAATAAGCTTTTAAGAACAAAATGATAAACCAGTTTAGAGGCTGGCGTCAGGGAATTAGCACGCTGATGGAAAGTCTGCAGTGGGATGGAGAAACATGTTTCGGACAGAACTGGCTGGAACGTTTCCAGAAGTTGTTTCTTAAAGGCCTTTAATAAAACCACACCTGGTGTATATATAACAGACCACTTGCTCACTGACATGTTCTTCCCATAGTAACACCTGTTGGAAGCACGTGAGACAGCAGAGTGTGACATGGTTTGTACTGGCTTGAGGCAGTGACATCTTGGAGGATGGTCTTGGGATGGAGTACAAAATATTACAAGGAGAATAATTAATGGCTTTTGTGGATGGGTGTGACAGGCATGTATGAGACTTCTGTTAGATACTGATATTTACGATGTCTAGAGGTGCATGATGTTTTTACATGTTATTTTTCTCAAGGTTAATGGTTTTTCTTTACTTCTGCTGCAGATATGGAGGAGGACCAGCTGTTAACCATCTGTATGTTTGTCACACCTGCCAAATAGAATCTGAAAGAATTGAAAAGAGAAGGAAAAATGAACTGGAGATGTTTATTCGGGTAAAAAAGTAAACATTTATCTGTTCTGCTATTTGACATCACCTGGCAGTCAATACTTGACCAAAGGGATTACCAGAACTGCAGAGGAGATTCTGCAACAAACGGACTTTATTAAATATCTGTATATCTATATACAATCCCTTCTTTCCTAATGGCAACAGCAATGTTTTTATGATATCCCAGAGAACTGCTTATATGGAAATGTACTTAAAGAAAATTTTTCATGTATTTTTAAAATGGCTTTTTTATAGTATGGAAACAGTGCAGCCAGGTGAGTGGTTGTTTTTTATACACTGCCAGTGCTCTGTTCTGTGCAACTGGTAAGGTTTAAGTACAATAATACTGTGTCAACAAAAATTTAATCATAATCTTTAGTTCTAATTTTAAAAAAAGCATTAGACACATAAACATAACTAATTCAGTGTGAGGTAAATATGGATCCATAAAATTGGTATCAAGGAGCTACTGTGTTTTTTATGAGTTAGACAGTTATGTGCTTGAGTCTGAATGGTAAAATAACTAGTGGGCATGATTTTGTAATTCTTAAACCAAAAATGTGCTTTGAAGTTTTCAGTGAAAATAAGGGCAGAGATATTGGAGTCCCGTTTCTGCTATCTTAATTCAGAGGGGAGGAAAAATAGAATTGACTCTGTTCTTTCAGTTCTGTTTGTCCTTTAATCACACTTCAGAGATTGTGTCAGCTCTTCCATGTTTTAGCTTCTATTTGAAATCTTTAGTAATTGATTTTTCTTCACTCTGGGTTACCACTGGTTAGGAATTATCATTAACAACATTGAGTCAACCTCATTTGCTTTAGCAGTCAGTATCTTTCCAGTATTAACAGCAGTTGTATGTGCACTGGTGTGTAAGTATTGTTACTGGTCAGTACACAGAAAATTTTAATATCATCTATTAAAGATTGCTTTAGGGAATGATTGCAAAACTTGCTCTGTCTGAAACATTAAGAAGTTGTGTTGGTTTCGGTTAGTGACTTCAAAGGAGGAGTATAGCTGTATTATTACAGAGCTAAAAAGATAATGATTTTAAAGGTTTAAGTGACTTTTTGCTTCTTTCTCAATAACATTATAAAAAGATCTTTAAGTCATGAGAAGTCCCAGTGCATTAGATCACCATGACTTGCTTGGAATTGTACTGGCATCTGCTCAAAATATTAAGGGAAAACAAACATAGATGAAGATACATTTCATCACACAAAAGAACCTTCCATAAAATTATGGAGAAACTATTTCAACACTTTATTAAAATAAGTTTTCTGCTTTCTTTTCCTACTTGAAAGTTCAGCCTTCACAGTAATTATCCAGTAGTGTTTGATGGGTAAGCACTTGTGCATAAGAACTTATCACTCTTTTCAAGAAAAGTAAAAAAAATTCTCAACTAAATAATAAATCTATTTTTAATATGAAGGATACCACTGCATAAAAATCTCACCTTGGGTATTCACCACGTGTTTACTGTTCTGATGGTCAGTAGTTCTTTAAAATGTTCTGTAGCAGTGTAATATTATGCTGTTAATAATTACAGTGGTTAAAAGAATTCAGTAGTTTAAATGAAAATGACAGGAAACTACAGATTTTTTTTTTCCTTTTAGCTTAATAGAGCATTCCAAGAAGAAGAATCTCCATCAACGTTTTACTGCATCAGTATGCACTGGTTCAGAGAATGGGAAGGATTTGTAAAGGGTAAAGACAGTGGTAAGTCATGCTCCATTTCAAAATACAGGTAATGTTTTGGATTTTCTTGTCTTGTAGTGGTACTGCTTAAGTAAATTGTTTCTGCTTTGTTAAAAGACAGTAGGAAGGGCAGATGGAGAAGGCAACAAAAGCTCTTCAATATCGAAGACACAGGTTTTATAGGGTACATCCAGAAACCGAATTACAGATAAATAACTCACAGCAATGGAATAATGGGGTACTTGTGGAAAGAATGTTGCTTGTTTGCAGGGGTTTGCTGTTAGCAGCCGGAGGAAAATTGATGTAAGTACAAGGGGGGGATGGATTTAGCTGTGCAACCTGACAGATAATGCTGCAGCTTCTGGAGGAAAGGTGGCCTTGCTGTCACAACCTAAACTCATAGATAACTCAGTAACACTATAATAATGTCACTTTAGCTCACTTTAGGTGCATCTAAAGTTTTGAAATGGAAACACTGATAAAATGTTCTGCAGTCTTGTCTGAGTCTGCTTTAGGACAGCTTTGCTAGGGGTAAGAATTAGGATTAATTTGTGTTTTATGTTGCTTGAAGACTTACTGTAATCATGAATGCTTTGAAAAACTTGCTCTTAATTAAAAATCTGATTAGCTTTTAACAACTTAGAACATGCTGTTAAGCAGTACAAGAAGCAGCAAATTAACAAACGATTTCTCCATCCATTTGGAAATAGAACCTCCAACCTTCTGTTTGTTTTCAGCTCTCCCAATTTTAATAATTTTTCTATCGCACTAGATCCTCCCGGTCCCATTGATAATGCTAAGATTGCAGTAACAAAATGTGGAAATGCTGTACTAAAACAAGGTAGGTGTCCAATATTGCTGCAGCTTTGGGCTCCTTGGGTATTTGCTGAAGTTTGGAAAATAATTTTTTATTGCTGCCATAAAAGGGCAGTTTCTAGTGAATCTGTTGTGCCCATTTTGTGGGGACCAGCTTATTCTTAAAGAATTAGTATCTCTAATAGATTAATCCAAGTGGAGATGAGAGTGTGGGAAGTGCAGAGTAGCTTGAAAATGGTGAGTGTGCTTTGGCTTTGTATCACAAGGTTTGATTGGGGTTTTCTTAGCAGTTCTTCCAGATGAAGCTTTGCATCACTGAGTTAGTGTAGGTAAAGAAATGTGCAGCTCTTTGTACCTGTCCTCTTTGGAAAGTTTTAATGAAGTACAATAGTAGGCACCAGTGGAGCAAGTGGTGAGGACAGAAAAGTACAGGAAGTAGGGGGAGAAGTCCCTTTGTTATGGCTCTTTTTTTTTAAGTATGAGGATGCTGACATTTTTGCTTAAGGAAGCGGGGATTTATTCTGGTAGAATAGAAATTTGATCTCTGCCTGGGTTAGCATGAAGAAATCACTCCAGTTGTGTCAGACAGGATGTGCTGATTCTCTCTTGTCCTTTGCCATCGTAAAAAGCTACGGAAAATCAGAAATGCTTGTTGGATGGTGACTTGAGGTGGGAGATGCACCTCTAGCCAGAGGAATGGAATCATAAGCAAAGATTTTAATCAGTGAATGAAAAGAAATCGGGCTGACCCATTAGTGCTACATACAAGGAGCATTACTAGGGCTGTTATTATCCTAATAATAAAGATTTCTCTCTGAGGTTCTGATAATTTCACAGTGGTTCTCATACTTTTATTCTATACTATCAATATTAATTTCCCTGATCAAATAAGAATCTTGAGTCCTTGACCTTTACTATGTAATTGATGGGACTGCATGTCCTTATAATAATATGAATTGTTTCCTGAATACCAAGAGCTGTCAGTTGACAGCTTCATTGATAGACATTAGAAAATATGTTTATCATGGAACTTTCATGTGTTTTATGCAAGTCTGTGTAATTTAGAGCATGTAGTTGTAAGAATCAAGAAGTATAAAATTAACACAAGATAGGTAATTGGGCTTGGCAGCTGGTGCAAGATAAAGCACAAATGCAGCTTACAGTTTTAAATTTGAATCCCTATTCTTTTTTTCTTTATCTGTTACAGACTTAAATAATGAAAGAATTATTCTAAATAGTAATTGAATTTTTAAAAATTTCCAGGTGCAGATTCTGGACAAATATCTGAAGAAACATGGAATTTTCTTCAGTCAATCTATGGTGGAGGTCCAGAGATTATACTCAGACCACCTGTTCCTCCAGTTGAACCTGATATATTGCAGACAGAGGAGAAGATTGAATTAGAAACTCATGGTCTGTAGCTATTGACAAAAAGATGAATTTGTAAGGAATCCAGCTTCCTTACAAAATGCCCAGAGTACATTCCTAAAAGTTTTATTCTCTTATGTCTGTTGGAGGCACAGCTCCCTGGGCATTACATTAACTACGGAATAGTAAGTTGAAATATGTATTGCAATTTGTTTAAATAGCAGCTGTTTCTCTATTTTGGAAGGCATGTTGTTTGTACATTTTGGAATGTTTGGTCAATGGAAAAAAAATGTAATTTCTGAATTTATAAATAATCCTGTTATATCCTTAGACTTGAAAAACAGGGACAAATTTTAGAGATGTTCAGTAACCCTTCTGATTACTGATTGGGCTTCTCATATCTACAAACTTCTGCCTGGCTTAATTGTACAGTCTTGACAAACCTAGGTATACGAGGAGTATATTTTAAATGGACTGTAAACAATGATAAAGAAAAAGGATTTTCATTTCCTAAACGCTCAGGAAAAAAAAATTGTCACTTATTTTGCACTGTAAGTATATGAAATGGGTAGTATATAACATCCAAATACTTACTGTATTTGAATGGATCAAACATTAGTGTAGACTGAATAATGTTTTAGTCAGCAAATGTCATAACTTATTACCTGCTAAATTTTACATCTTATTATAGTCTTCTGTAACTCTATAAACCTGGCTACTGTCTTTAATAGTATATGTGGCAAAAAGATTTAGTCGTCTTTAGGGTAACGTTTGAGAGCATGAAGTGTGAAATGTAAAATTATTATGGACATGAGTGATATAAATTTCAGAAAATTAAGTTGTCTGGTCTCTTGAATTACATTCATAAGCATTTCCATTTGAAGGATTTTATTGTATTGTTAAAAATTGTCATTGGCATGATGACCTTTAATGTCAGAAGCTGGATAAAATGTATATATTGCAAAACTTTAATGAATTAATTATATTGGAATGCAGAATGGCACTTGCTTGTGGTTTTGCTTGATACTGTTACCAAATAAGCAGCATTATTCAAGACTGGGTCAATAAAAAAAAAATTAACTGTGGAAAAGGCAGGGGGAGCTTTTCTAAATGTTTTTCATTTATTATATAAATATAAAAACTTTTGAATTAATGCTGTGGTACTGCTCTCACACCCATACAACTGTATTTCTTGACCATTTTATGTTTAGACAACGATGTTGTCAGTTCTAGCTCCAAAATAAGAAAATGCTGACATGACATTCTTCTGTATAATTTTATAACTAGTATAAAATTGCAGTGGTTTGGAACTTTGTAAAATACTTAAAGCTATTCTGGTTAAAAAAACACCTATAGCAGTCCCAAAGAAAGTGTCCCTTAACATTAAGTATTTGTTAATGTGCTGTGTAGGAGTGTCAGTTCTGTGTGAATGTAAATGTTTCTTCCTCAGCCTACCTGACAAGAACTAGAGCTAAAAACAGAGTGGTGCAAATGAGACCTATGAACAGTGACTAGTAACTTTCTGACCTTGGCCTGTGGAAGGTTGTTCTAACTTCTCACCTCCATTTTTTGTCCTTTTTGTCATAATAGGATGACTAAACTAAACTAGGTTTTATACTGTATTATTTTAACTAAAGTTTTCTTTGATTTAAGGTTCTCTAATATACTAAAGCAAAGTAATGATGAATAGAAGAATTTTTCCTACGTGTTGTTCTTAGTTGGAAACTTGGGAAATATTTTCTTGGTTAAAGCACTATGTTGTGATCAAGTTTACAAATTTATTCAATGTTTTCATTAATGGTCTGGATGGTGAAACAGGCTGGCCCTGTAAAATTTGCAAGAGGAAAATAGATTGAGTGTAAGGGACATCAGCTTGTCAGGGAATGAAGCAGTTCTGTGCTAAATGGGTATTATAGCAGATCAGACTAAGAGTTAAAACACAGTGATACCAAAACAAAACCGATTCAGGGTAATAGTAACAAGAGCATCAGATGTGAGGCACAGGAGGTAATTATTCTGCTCTACTTGGTGCTGTGCTTGTTGTGAGATCTCATCTAGACTGTTCCCAATTTTGAATGCTATATAATGATAAATACAAATTGAGGAGAGGCTATTTTAGGGAAAAGAAACAAGACTTAGTGTTGAAAAAGAAGCTTTCTCACTTAAAAGAATGCTGAAGATGCAAGACTTCTAATATGCAAATAATTACTGGATAATAGTGAACAGTTTTTCTGAGATGAGCAGCGATATTTGCCTCCGTGTTAGCAATGGTGACTTGTGCTGGGTTTAGGAAGCCTGTTAGAAATCTGGAAATATTCTAGCAGTTTTGTCAGTCTTTTTCACTGGGTGTCTGGGAATCCATAGTCAAACATAATCTTAAACTGTGATGTTACAGATCAGTAACAAGACACTTTATGCCGGCAGAGATTGTGAAATGCCTCTGTCACCGTGTAAAAAGGCATCTTCACACTGCAACTGTTTGTCATGCTTTAAAAAAAATCCTGAGTGTGCAGAGAAAAATAGATGTGTTTAAGACAGTTCCAAAGGGATGACTCTCTTGCTTTTAGCTCTTTGAGAGCTCTATAAGGGATTTTATGTCACAGAAATGGAAGTAGCCTTTTAAAGGAAGACATTGTGGGAGAACTCCAGATGGGTGGCTTGTGTTTGCTGGAGGGAAGGCAATAATTCAGAGAATAGGTAAAGCAGAAGCCTTTACTGTGAAAAGCTGTTGTGATTTGCAGCAAAGAAAGAATGCATCTCAGGAAGGGGCTGTGGAGATTATTTTTTTTCCATAAGCCTTTCACCAGACTATTTGGATTCTTTGTTCATTTGTTTCCAGTTGAGGAAACACAGCAATGTGTTTGGGTGCCAGGGAAACTGTCATTTCAAGAAGGGAAAAATCCAGTGGAGTCCTTGTTGTAGGTCTGGAAATCTAGATATGAGCTGTTAAAAGCCTGCTGTTCAGTCTGGTAACTTTAATCCTCCCTCCTGGGGAAAACTGCACGGGGAGTGCTGTGGACTTAGCAGCTCAGAGCTTGATTTCTCTAAATTTATGCCTTTTTTTTTTTGCAAGTAATATTCTAATGAACTGATTGTTCATCTGAACACTGAGCATCGAGGAGAGTGCTTCAGAAGCTGTGTGACATAGCTGAACAGTATAATTGGAAGGAAAAAGAATAGCAGAAGAGCTATTGAACTGTTCAGCAGCAAAATAAGGCAGTTTTGTAATATGTTTCAGAGGTGAGAGCTAAGTAGTCTGTCTGCTTAATAAAACAAATAAAACTGACCTGCTTGTTAGCTGTAAAATTATGTCATGTTATACTTCTACTGACTTAAAGGCCAGTCTCTTCCTTTCCTGTGACTAGAACATCAGGAAATGAAGTTCTGAAAACAATTCTGTGATGCAGTTTCGTCATTTAAACTGGGGAGTCCAGAAAGCTGTTTCTGCAAGTATCATCTAAATTAGTCCTGTGTATAGGGGTACATATATATATAAAAATGCACATTAAGAGACTTTTCCAGTCTCTTAATTGAACTGTGGCTGGAGGCACTACAGTAATTGGTTTTGGTTCTGTACTGGAATAGTGACCTCGAGTAGCTACGTTTGATAAAGGTTGTTTGGTTTTTTTTAAATAGATAAATGACATTCAAGGGACTGCTATAATGGGTGTCAGCCTTCCCATCAGTAACAACCTGAAAGTTTACTGGGTAAGTTAGACTTAACACGCTGTTCCAAAGCTGTATCAAGATAAAATGAAAAAGGCCAAAAGCCATTTTTATTAATTCATATTTGGCAAACTCAACCATTTTGATAACTCTGCATATTTTATTTTAATGCTATTGTTATTGTCATCTGTTGAGCTGCCTGAACGCAGCAAAAACATGTTTTAAGTTACTCTTCTAACACCTATTTGACAAAAACTGCTGTAGGGTAAGCTCTCTGGTGAGGCACTCCAAACCTGCCAAATCTGAGTCCAAGGAAGAACAGCTACACACATTGCTGCTGCCCTGACAGTGGTTTTAAATTTTGCTGCTCTGTCTAGGTAGTGTACTGTGACTTGCAAGCCTAGATGCAGCTAATTTATTTAGAGATTTTTACTTGTTTAATGAGTTTCTTCTCCCTGACAATACCGTATTTGATGTGGGAGTCGCACAGTTGTATGGGAATGCTCCCATTCTGTGCTGATAGGAGTTAACTTTTGACCAAGCTACCCGAGCAGACGTGTCAGAAGATTGGAGCTAGCAAGTAGTAGTGTGTTAGTCCCTGCTCTGGAGGTTAGGTGGTAATGTACTTTTTGTGTCCTTCCAGCAGAGTCAAACACTCACTTCCATCCAAAGGAGTGTGTATTTAGAGCTTTCTGTAAATTCATATTGTCACATGTTTTGGTAAGAGAGCCCCAGAGCTGGGTCATTTCATTTCATTTGAGTTAGTGATATGTCCCACTGATGGTGGGATGTCAGCATATAGTGTTAGAAATACGTTTGGCTATATAATACATTATGAGGATCAAGAAGCTTTCATTTGTGGAGTAAAAGTTCAGTAGGTCTGGTTCTTTGGGTTTTTTGGCTTGTTTTTGTGTGTTTTTTTTTTTAATGAAATCTGGTGTAATTTGATGTGCTATGCTAATGCATTATTTAAGAATCCTCCTTCTCTGATTCAAAACTTACATAGTGATTTCCAGAAAAATACATCCTAGTTCTTCTAAAAGGACGAAAGTCAATGTTTCTGTCAAATTAGTATTATAGGTGTTTAATGATAGTGCTAATATTTGGGTTTGGTTTTTTTTATAGATTATTCTGTTATTTATAATATGGATTCGTTTGGAAAAGCAAACCTGAGATTTGGAAAATTTACAGGAAAGCTTTCAGATTATCTGACTAAAGGGGCAAGGGCTTTCTTAATATTTTCCATACAATTATTTTATACTGAACTAAGAATATTCTGTTTTGTTTGTTCCTTGTGAATTCCCCATATACATCTGGCTTAGTGCAGTCTAAGCAGTTTTCTTACTGAAAACCTTTCAGCTCTTCATTTTGCCCAGGAAATGAGTAAAACAACTAGGCTTTTTCATTCTTCCAAACAGATGGCTTTTCTGGCTTCCCTCTATACTTAAGCCATCCAGAGCTGACAATTAATGTCAGGAAGCAAAATAAGACTTCTGGATTTCTGAAGTGTCACAAAGAAAGACAAATCACTTTCAGTGATATTTCACAGAAATTAATCAGGTTGCCAACAAACTTGGTTTATATTAGCCTTCAAAATCTTACCAGATTAGAAAATAGCCTTTCAGTAAAAAATTCTAAAAGTGTTATTCTCACTAACAGTGAAAAGTAACTTGTTTTCTTGAATATGTTCTATTATACATATATTTAGCCATTTAGAACATGTGACTTAAGTGTAGAGTAGCTTCAGGCTAGCTTTAAGTCGTTCAACAAGGTGACGAGGCTGTTTCTCCATAAAAAACCACTGTGAACACTGCCATGCAACAAGTATAATGTTCATAATACATTTAATATTACTAATGTTTGCTTACAATATCAGAGTTGTGATTTTCATTGAAACCTGGTATTATTTACTCTGTCACAAAACTTTCCTAAACATGTTTCAGCTCAGAGATGCAAATAGAAAAAGAAGGTCCATTTGTGAGAAACACATCATTGATGTGTCCAGTAGGTTTTCTGGATTGGTGGTGATACAATCTGCCAAGTCATTTGATGACAAGTTTCTTGTTTGTTTTAGATGGGTATATGTGTGTCGACTTAAGAAAATGCAGTAGGAACTTGATCACTCAAATAGGATGTTCATAAAAAGAAGGAGCGAGCAAATTCATTTTCTGTTCTGACTTGTTCAAGATGGAGCTGATTAACTAAAACTTCAAGTTCTTGTTGCAGTGAGTGGATGTGAGGAGATACAGTTGACACTTGCTGATCTAAATACTGTTATGAATGAACTGTCAGTGAAGAAGTAAAATGGCCTTAATAGGAATAACCTGGTTATTTATGCAGTTTTGATACACCTTTATGCAATGCTAGTGAATCTTAAATCACTTATTTTTCTTACTGGTCATTTTTTCAGCAGCATGGGAGATACAAAAATAAAGCACCCATCATCCACAAAGTATTTTCATAATTAAATCAACTTGAGAAGATTTCATTTCGAGATATGTTTCTCCTTTCTCACTTGGAACTCACAAAGAATTTATTATACATTAAGAACTTCAGTAAGATCCATTTTTGGAATAACTTACCACATGAGAAAGTAAATCTAAAAGTACTTTGTTGAGAAGAATAAAGAGGGCAGAGGAGAGGAGACATTTGATTCAGACAAGTAAGAAAAAACTTGGAGTAAATTGTCAGCTGTCAAAAATGAAAAATAGCAATTTTTGTCTCATACCTCACAGGACACTGCCAAGAGCGTTTCATTTTCATTGTTCATGCATAGTTTTGCCCAGAAATGAATATTTTTCTAGGTGACTAATTTTATTCTGTCCAGTGTGTTTTTTAATGTACATGCTAAAACAAGATGTCCTGGTTACCATGGGGACACATTGCTTTTTTTTTCCCCCACCACCACTTCCCCTGGGTGTCTGTTAAAATGCCAAACCCAAGTGATCAGAGATGCAGCACTTGCTCACTCTGTGAATGCATGTTTGTTTCCACCAATACACACTTTCTCTTTCAGACCAGAAATAAGATTACTTTGAGATTTTTAGTTATATCAAAAGAAATGCACTCATACAGGCCAAAATGCTAATCAATTGGCAACTGTTAATTCAGTTTGACAGTATTTTCAGTTAAATCTTTAGTCCAATCCTGAAGTTTACACTTTAACTGTAGAAGCAAGAAATAAGACATTTATTGCCCACCTTGGCCTGTAAAAGATGTTCTAAATTCCCACCTCTATTTTTCTGTGGCGATGAGCTCTTCTTTGAGTGACCTGTCTTCTGAATAATTTTTAGTAAGGGAAAGGCACTCTTACCTCATTTGTTTGTAGTATAATTAATTTACTTTCCAACCAAGGAGAGTAGTGGAGATAATCTGTCTCTGAAGCTAGGTCAGTCGTAATCTGAACTTGGTGTGTGACCTTGACTTTGCACACTCAAGTGCAGAGCCTGGTCTTGTGGGCTCTTTCTACACATGTTGAAAAATACACAGATAATGGAGGCACTTTCTGGGCTTCTGCCCTGCCAGCCTTCTCCAGAACATACTGAGTTTCCTGGTCACACTTCTAACCTAAATCTGGCTTTGAGCCCTGAACAGGCTCCTTCTTAAATTGTTGGCAGTGCTGGTACCCACTCCTCTATGATGGCAATTAGTTTGGAATTTTACTTGAATCTTTCATACCCTGTGTGAGAGGGCCCTAATCACAAGCTAGGCTTGTCTTTAAAAAACTTCAGTTTGGAATAAATGTGCCTAAAGCTAGGTAGAAATATGCCAGGTCTTTTCTTATTTATTTATTTAGGCAGTTACATCTTACTTGAAAAGTGCTAATTTATGTTTTTTCTGGTTTACATTGAACATAATACATGCTGTTCAATTTTGAGTAACAATAGAGGCTTTTAATGTGCTCTTGCCCCTAAGGAATATGCAAGGTAGTCAAAACAGTAACAGGGATATTCCATGACCTGACACATCTTTATGTAGGTTATACATAATTCATGGTGTTAATGCGGAAACGGTAATACTTGAGAGTGCTCCAAACCTGTAACAAAGGGATGTTTCTAAAGGAGAAAGGAAGGATAAAAGTGATTGTTTGGACAGGAGTTAATAACATCTGTAAGGGATAAAATTCCTTGAGTAAGATAATTCACTTTTCAAGTCAGTGCTGATGAGAACGCTCCAGTGAGGCAGCTGGAGGTATTATGGACTTCAATTTTTTTATAGCCTTAGGCAAAAACACTGTGTCCACACGGTTCCAGCTCCCATTCTAATCCCATTTAGTCAAAACTTCAGTTTCATATATGTGAAATGGTACGGGATCTGGAAGTTTTCTTGAAGCCAGAGCCAAATTTTATACACTAGAATAACAACATGCTCAAAGTAACAGCAAAAAGCAAAAAAATACAGTTGGTTGAAATATCTTAGGTAGTAATATTTCAGTTCTTAAATAAAAAACCTCACTCTTGAGTAGCGAAAACTAAGAAAAATAATATATTCTGAAAAATAAAGATCTTCCTTCTTGCTGTGCTGCTTTTATGTTTAATGAATTCTAATCTGGAATGTTTTTTTTTAATAATGTGCTACAGTCTAGCGATCATTTCATATCTACCTGACTCTGAAGCCCCTGCTGAAATTAGAAAAAGCCATTTGAATGGGAATACCTCATATGCGAGGAGTGGTTATATATGATACTGAACATAGTCTAATTATTAAAAATAAGATCACTGCAAATTCTTAGACCAATTTGGGTTAGATTGCCCTTATTTTAAATATACAGGCATAAAATGCAAATAAGCTAATAATTTCTGAAGTTTATTTAGCTTTTGTGATTGGCAGCTTGTGTTTTCAACATGGAATATGGCATATTTTAGTAACCAAAGTCAACTCTGCAGTAATCTGTGTGGGTTGCAAGACTCCTGAATTGTCTATGTACTTATCCTTTATCAGTGACTGGAGATTGTTCTCTTTAATGAAGAGCTAAAACTTTTATTTCCATCTATCCTGTTCACACCCAAAAGAAAGTCAGAATACCCAGTTTTTCTAAATTTGTGGCTGGAGTGGATATATTTTTAGTAATAATAGATCAGATGACCGCCTATAATTGTGAACAGTTTGCCACAATTGCACTTTTTCAATTACGTGTTTATAGTAATATTTTATTATTTTTGACATGCTGACTTCCTCGCTGCTGTAAAGTCTTTGTCCAAGTAGTATTTCATGTAGCAAAAATACTATTAAAAGCATGCATTTTGTTACCATGGCACTAAATTGATAATATTGTAAATTTTACTAAAAGTTATGGCAAAAAGCTTGTAGTCCTTCATGTAAACTGGCTACTGCAACCACACCTAAGTGAGTCAGTAGGGTATGTCTTCAGGCAGAATTTTTTTTTCTTTTTGTTAAAGGTTAGACACAAAAGAAAACTGTTTATCTAAAGCATTTTGCTTCAGGTAAAACAACTGAAAACACTTTGTTGTTTATAATCTTAAGGGCAATCTAACCTTCCTCGTATTTGTTCTTTATATACAGTAGCATGAATGGAAAGAAAAAAATCAGAATGTAGGCTTCTCCAGGGAATACAGCAGGCAAACCTGAGCAGCAGAACTGAGGACCTATAACAAAATATGAAGTGATTCTGTGGAAGGGCACATAATGTATTGAAGCAGAAAATGGTTTTAACAATTTTTTTTCCTGGCTCAACAGAAACTTTCCTTTTTAGACTTTTTTTTCTGTAACTATCTACAAGAATGTAAATGCCTTTTTTTCTCCTTTCAAAAACATGTAAATACAAGATCCAAAGTGTTACCTTTAAAAATTTTAAATTACTGAAATGGTAAAGTAATTAGCGGAGAGACTTCTGAGCCTTGTGCTGATCCAACTCTCATCCAGTCTAGAATGGTTTATTAGGTGTGGGCCAAGCTGTGGAAGTTGACCTGACAGAACCTAAGCTGGCTTTAGGAAAATTCTCACTGTGCAGCCACCTGAGTGATTCTGCACAATCAGCCAGTCCAATACAGCTCCCTTTGAGTCAGGTCAAATAAGCCTCGACCTGAATTCAGCTCTAATCTCTCCTGTCCTGTGTGCCCTTTTTAAGAACCAGTGTAGCTCTAGAGTTGTAGCCAAGAACGTAAGCCCCATTGAACTAGTGTGGGGTAGGAGGCAGTAATAGCTTGTTAATGCTACTCTTAGGTCATGGTATAAAGAGAGCAGAATAGCTGTCACAGAACTGTCCTAGGTCTCCTTAGGATCAGCTTCTCCATTGGCCTGAGTTCTAACGAGTGAACTTTGTTAATTTGCTCTAATAGTAGGAAAAGTAATTAAGCAATTTCATGGACTAAGATAGGTAGAAACTGACATTGCTGCTGAAAGCAAGAACCGTGTGACAGGTGGACCTTGCAGTCTCAGGCACTTCTTGCAGAAACATGAGCTGAGGTTTCAGTGACATGGAGGGATATAAAGCATCTCAGCTTCTGATTTTGTAGGAAGTACTGACTTGGGAGTGGGCTGGCCTAGTATTTTACCTTGTCTCATTGTAACTTGCTCAAAAGTTGTCATTAACGCCATTATCCCTTGATCAGAATAGGAGGTGGTTTTGTTGTGGTTTGGGTTTTGTGGTTGGTATTTTCCACTATCAACATTGATGAGGCCAAAGAATTTGTTACTGCCCTATAAATGAGTAATACTCAAAGCTGCCCACAATAAATACACCTACCAATTACTGGTACAAGATATATGCTGTAGCACAGAGGAAGCTGCAGCTACAAGCATTAGGAATATAAATATATAGTTTGGGTAGGGTATATGAACAGCAAGGGAGACCAGCTGGAAGTGAAAATGTGTTGGAGAAAGCAATGTGGTGCTGCTAGGCAGGAGCATGTTCCTTTACACTTAGGAATTATTTAAAAGCTGCTATAGGATAGTGTGGGGAAGGGGCTGCAGGATAGCACGAGTGAATGAAAAAGATTTTGAACTGTGGGGACATCAGAGTGGATGTAGAGCCTCAGCCAGCTTTAAAGCAAGCAGCTTTCTGCAGGTTTAAATGTAAATTTTCTTGAGTGGAGGTCTTAGCAAGCCTGCTTGATCTCAGTCCTTACTACAGATGGGCTGCTTTTTTCTTCTTTGCATATTGTTAATTTTCCTCTGGAAGGCTAACAGACCCAAACTATCCTGTAGATACACAATGGCTGGATTAAATCCAGGGAAAGGCAGGAGGCCTGCAGAGGTGGGCCAAGAGCCTCAGGAGTATCCCTTTCATTAGCAGGAACCATTACCTGAAACATCACACCACTAACAGTTGCTCTTTGTTGCCTTCCCATCACTAGCCATTACTGCTTCTTAGGCAAGATGGCAGAGCGTAGTATTTAAGTTCTCAGTGAATTCAAGGCAAAACCTGGTATAGGGTGTGGTTAAACAATACAGTTTGACTGGTTTACTCGTGTTACCAAAAAGTTCCTGCTGCCAAAGGAGGAATGCCTTGCTCCTCCCTTCTACTGGCAGTGCTCCCCATGTCTCACGTGCTGGCTCTGGTGAGCCCCACGATGAGCCAATGCAGCTTAGTTCCTAGCTGAAAACTAACACACCAGAAACGGGAACAGCTTCTTGGTGGTTTAGGAAGTCCAACCGGTTTACCCTGCGTGTGGATGAGCACCAGAGTGGGCAGTAGGAGAGACTGTGGGGCAGGACTGGGGTAAGTGCTGCCTCCTGTGTCAGCAGCTCCTTGGATTTGGTCAAGTCTTGTTCAAATGCACCTTTACAGGGCCATGGGAATGTGAAAAAAAAAACCACCATCAAAACACCCAAATCGATTTTGCTCTGAAGCAGCTGAGCAGAACCCTCAGTTCCACTGTGAGAGTGCTAAGGCTTGTCTGCAGTGCAATAATATCCCCAGCCATTGCAGCTGTTTAGCTAAGTGAGCATATTTCTAAATGGATTGCAAGTCACAGTGGTTTAGTGCACACAGGTGCTCCTGCAGTAATGCGAACATGGGCTCCTCGCTGGATTCGGGCACGCAGACAGAGCGCTGCCTGCATGAGAACAGTGCCATGGAGTCAAGGAGAGACATTTCCTTGCCCGTCTTGGGGGATTTCGGTTGTTGTGACTCTGATCGCATGAGAAGACTTCCAAGTCAGCAAGTCGTAGGGGAAAGTGAGAACTGCTTGGGAAAGTGGAAAAGCTGCTGAGGTTTTTCTGCAGACTCTGCAGGAGCGTCTGTATGACTAGACTTGCAATTTGGGCAATTAGGATTTTATTAAATCTGCTTTCCTTACAGAAGTATCGATCAGTTGAATTACCATACAGTCAGTAACTACTTCTAAATGCAACTGAAAATATTCTGTTTCAGCTAAGGATTTTCTAGCTAACTGGGATTTTGTTAACTGTTCCTAGTGGAAAGGTTCCTTGAATTTCATTAGCATTTCACAGAAAACTTGAGCCTCTTGTGTTTTTTGGCTCTTCCAGATGCCTTATAACTGCGGTGATTCAGGAAAAAAAAAAGATGGTTCAAGGATAGTCATAGATACACTGTAGTCCCTCTCTGCAGGAGCAGCAACCTGGTGATCGCACACCGGCGAGCTGAGACCCAGGCTCTGAAAGCGCGATGGTTCATGTTCAGTCACAGTGCAGAGGGCTGGGGCACCCTGCGGAGCCTGTTCCTGAGGCACGGCTGGGGCGGCAGCGCCGGGACGTGCTGGGGAGCTGCGGAGGGCACGGAGCGGGAGCTGCCCGCGCCCCCCCTACAGGGGCCCCTCAGCCGCCCCCCAGCACGGCAGCTCCCCCTGCCCCGTTCCCTCAGGGCGCCCCGCCAGCCACCTGCCCTGCCCTGGCGGGCCCGGCCGCGCCGCGCTCCGCCGGCAGGGGGAGCTGCAGCGAGCGGGCCCCGCCGCA